>JAJLZG010000018.1:0-200691 GCA_030572075.1 Yamadazyma ubonensis | reverse complement strand
ACACCCACCCTATGCCCAAGACCCCCCTACACCCACCCTATGCCCAAGACCCCCCTTCACCCACCCTATGCCCAAGACCCCCACTACTCCCACCTGATGGTATCATTAGAAATAATGGTTTATAAAATCTTGACTGTGATTAATTTTAGTTCGACATTACTCTATATAAAGTATATATGAATAAAAAATTTCAGATTTTATCTCAGCAATCAAGCAATGCAACCACCCTTAACGCAACTGGATTACATTGGTATGCAACACTTTCATCATATAGATTATAGAAATCGCCCGAAGTGCACTGATAGAAAACTGACTGATTACCCAAGATCAAGTTTCCTTCGTCATTGACACCCCAACCATTTGCATAAACAGTTCCATATTGTGGAGTTGGACCATCAAATTGAAATTGTCTATTGGAGACAATTGTACCAATTCTATTTTCTGAATCTCTTAAAATCCCTCCTTTCAAAGTCATCAAAGAAGAGTCCTCTGTTTTGCATGAAACTGCTCTTATTGGAGAAACTTCCTCTTTCACATTTTCAGAAACATTATCTAATTCTTCTCCTTGGACTTGAAGCTGTCCATCCGAGTTTTGAATGGCGTTGTTTGGGGGTAAACCTTCATCATTCAAGGTGTTGACAATGATGCCAAATTCAAAATCAAGAGTTGAAATCCCCGAGTCAAATGATTCTGGCTTTAATAAAGTCCAATCATCTCCATTTTCAGGGACATAAAGGGCGGTGGCGGTGGCTAAAGTACTAAGGACATTAATGAGCTTCATTCTGTGTTTGTGCTAACTGGTTTTTTTTTCGCAGCCAAATTAATTTCTTTTTTTTGTATTTCTTAATATTTACATACATTAATTAAATTCATAAATAGGACAAATGCAGGAGTCATTTTAATTTAGTAGTTCGTTATTTACATGAATCGTTTTACTTTCTGGTGAAATCTTCAGCCACAATCTTAGACTTTTGACACATTTGCTGGAAGATACTGCTTTCTTGGTTGAACAAATTCCAAGGGGTATCAAACTCTTTAATCTCACCTTTATCAAGAACCAAAATCTTGTCATAGTTTATGATGGTTCTCAATCTGTGCGCAATACACAATATGCTGCATTGTTCGAATTCGGTAACAATAGTCTCTTGAATTTTAGCATCTGTTTCATAATCTACAGATGAAGTAGCCTCATCTAAAATCAAAATCTTTGAGTCTCTTACAAGTGCTCTGGCCAATGCAATCAATTGTCTTTCACCCAAAGAGAAATTAGAACCATCGTCCTCAACAGCTTGATCAAGATGGAATTTAAATAAATTACTATCGTCTTTATCTTGATTCTTCACAGCTGCAAGTTTTCCACCTTCAATTAACCCTGCCCTTCTAAGAGCATCCCATAAAAATTCATCTGGACTTTGGTTAAAAGGGTCTAAATTTTTTCTGATTGTTCCCTTGAAAAGAACTGGATCTTGTGGAATAATGGAAAGCTTTGATCTCA
Source organism: Yamadazyma ubonensis (assembly GCA_030572075.1). NCBI lineage: Eukaryota > Fungi > Ascomycota > Pichiomycetes > Serinales > Debaryomycetaceae > Yamadazyma > Yamadazyma ubonensis. Next base: position 199,196 of record JAJLZG010000018.1, on the reverse strand, counting down.
AGTCCTTCAAACCAAGTTTTGAAATATCAACACCATCTATTTCAATACTACCTGAATCCAATTCCGAGAGTCTATATAATGCTGTCATAATAGAAGATTTTCCAGCACCTGTTCTTCCACAAATACCAATTTTTTCCTTAGGTTTAATATCAAAACTTAAACCCTTTAAAACAAGTGGCAATCCAGGTCTGTAAGCCATGGATGTGTTCTTGAATTCAATACCTCCTCTTTGTGGCCAATCAGAAGGGGGTGTATTTTCTGGTATTCTATAAGGAGCTTCTTGGTCTAAATCAAAGGCAAAATCACATAATCTTTCAGTTGAATTCATACCATTTTCGACTTGTGTAAAAGATCTGACTAGGAAAGCAACCTGACCAGCAACACTTATGGCATAAGATGTAACTAAACCAACCGATGCAGGACTAATATCGAAAACCTTAAAAACGGACAATAAATTGACCACTAAAGGTAAAGTACATGCAACAAGTTCTAAACCAATTCCTACCCAACGCTGACTTGCAACCACAAGATAATAAGCTTCATTCATTCTATCAGTATAATAATCATTCTTCTCCATAAATCTTGATTCTGCAGCATAAGCCTTAATAGTATCCATACCAGCTAGAGTTTCATTGAAATTATTGTAGACGAAAGATCTTTGAATAGCTTCGAGTCTCTTAATTTCTCTAGCAGATGATTGGTAGTATTCCGAGATAAGGAAAATACATAAAAAGAATGGTGGGACAATAATGGCAAACCAAGGTAAGTAGATGATACAAAGGATAATTGTTCCTCCAATATTAACAAATGAAAATAACATGAATCTCATCTGATCAGATATTTCATTATCCAATACGTCAGTATCTTTTGTAAATCTGTTGATAATTCTACCCATAGGAGTTGTATCCAAGAAAGACATTGGAGAATATAACACTTTTTGAACGGCTAAAATATTCAAGGATCTTGAAGCATGATTGGTCATATAACCGAGAAACGTAAACGAAGTAAACATCACAAGAAATGAAAGAACCCCAAACATGACATAGATACCAATATAGAAACCATCACTTCTACCTTTAAACTTATATTCTGTCCAGAATGATAACCAGGTGTTAGTGAAAAGGGTACAAAATGTAGCCAATATCAAAGAAAAAGCAACAAGATAGGCAATCAGGTAATGCTTGAAAATACCTTCTCCCAATTTGATATACTTCAAGTATACATCAGCACCAATACTATTCACAGCTTTTGATTCATCATCTGCTAACTTACCACTGGCATTAAGATCTTGATTATAATCCTTGTGAATAGCTTCTTCATCAATGACATCTACCTCATTTGTTGTAGATGCTTTAGTGAGCTGTCTTTGAATTAATTGTTTTTCATTTTCAGTTTCATCGTCAGATTCTCCAATCATCTCTTCATCTTCTTCTTCTTCTTCGGCATTTTCTGATTGAACATTGAATTGCATTAAACTTTTGAATCCTGGATTAGATTGTTCAAGTTCTTGGGTAGTTCCGATAGAAATAGATCCGTCACCATTCAAAAATATGATACGGTCAGAAGCACCGATTAATGATAACTGATGAGTGGCTAATATTCTGGTCCTGTCTTTCAATAAACCCAAAATACAGTTTTCCATGATATGTTTACCAACCCTAGCATCAACAGCAGATAAAACATCATCCATTAATATGATATCACTATCAGAATAAACAGATCTTGCTAAGTTTATACGAGCTTTTTGACCACCAGATAAAGTAATACCTCTTTCACCAATTTCTGTTCTATCACCAGCAGGTAAGATTTCAAGATCACTTTCTAAAGAACAAGCATAAATAACATCTTTATATTTTTTATCACTGAATTCAGAACCAAACAAAATATTTTCTTTGACAGTTGTATTTTGAATCCATGGTTGTCCACACATAATCAAAGACCCATTAATATCTACCGATCCACTAGTTTTCTTCATAAATCCAGATATAGCGTTCAACAATGAAGATTTTCCAGATCCAATCAAACCAGTAATGACAATGAATTCACCTTTTCTAACTTTGAAATCAAGTTGATTCAATCCGGCAAAATTTTCAGCATCCAATGTCGAACTATCAGACGCATTAACCTCCAATTGTTTCTTCTCTTCTTTTGGTTCCACTTTAGTTTCAATTTTATCAGACTTCTTAGATTTATCGGATTTCTTAGATTTATCAGATTTTTCATCTTCTTCATCTTCTCTGGCAAATGTTTCCCACTCGAAGGATGCATTGTTGACCCTTATAGATACACTTTCCTTGTTCATTTCATCGATGATTTCTATTGGAGCCTCCAGTCTTCCTTCTTCTTCAAGAAGTTCGGCAACAGATAAGAAGTTTCCGATCCTATCAATACCAATCATGGCATCAGAAAGAGAACTCATAGCCAATGGAACCATAAATACCAATGATGTAAAAGAATTGAATAATGAAACAGATGAAAAAATATTAGCTGCACTTCTCTTACCAGAATCCAATCCATAAAGGGTCAAAAATGAAACCATTGATGAAAAAGTGGTTAAACTAATAGCAATAGAAGTGATGGTATTTCTGAAAAGTTGAATTCGATAAATAGTTTTCATTTCTTTTGTCCTTACGTCTGAGATATTTTTATGATAAGCCTCTTCCCAAGAATAAAATTTAATAATCTTTAAGTTATTCAAAACCTCTTTAATATAATTAACTCTTTCATCTGTAAATTTGGTGACCTTAGCTCTAATTGAAAATAATTTTTTGGATATGAAACCAATAATTACAATAAAAATGACCATAAGAGCAATACCAACTAAAGCTGCAACCCCAATATTAACAATCAATATAACAATAATTGTGATCAATGGAGGAAGGAAAGTAATAAGGAAAGGTTGGAAACCAGCGGCAAAATCTATTCTTGAAGTATCAGTACTCATCATTGAAGTAATTTTTGAAGTTGGATATTCATGTTTTGATCTCAGGTTAAGCTTGAACAGTTTTGCTAAAATAGCTTTTGTTAAAACAGCCTTAATTTGCGCACCAGTTAAAAGACATCTGTAAAAACCATGATTAATACATAAACCTGATAAGGCTATTAAAGCCACCGATCCAATTGCATAACCTACACCTTTACCTGGTGAGTTTTCTAAATCTAAAGTTCTTAACTGAACATACTTAATCAATTCTTTTGTTAAAAGTGGAGATAAACATTGGGCCAACGAAGCAGTTAAAACAAACAAACACAGTAAAGAATATTGAAGTTTGAAAGTTAAGAAAATACACAAAATGACCATTCTTTTAGGTACTTTGAAATCTTCCAAGTCTTCTTCTGGATCCACAGACGAATTTGTTAAGGTTTCGCCTCTTTCTTTGCATTTTTTCACCAAATGCTTTGCTCTATACTTATCCAAATACTGATGATAGTAAGAGTTGAATTTACTGGTCATGTAATCAACTTTAATCTCATCAGTAAGAGCAAACAAATCGTTAGGTTCCAACGTCCGTTTATAACCTTTGTTAAGAATAGGGATAAACCATACAAAAAATATACGTGAAATGATATTTGCTGATGATTCTGGATAAAGTTTTCTCTCATGCTCTTCAGGAACGGGAGGAATTTTCTTCGATAGGAAAGGAGTTAAACTCCTTCTCTGAAGTGTTGTCAGTGACATTTTGAATCTGCAAATAAGTCTGTGGCAAACGAAATATTACAAATTCAAATTGGCAATGACAGGCGTTATGATAGTTTTTAGTGCGGCAGTACGGCGCGAACTTGATAACTTTAGCAACTAGATAAAGCATGTGCAAAGGTTATAAAAGATATATTAGAGACTATATAGGGGGTTTAAATGGTAAGTGTTGAAAGTGTAATTGAAGATAGGTTAATATTTTTAGCAGAGGTTACTACGAAAAATGTTAGGTATAATTATAGAGCGAGATGAGATCTGATGACTTCTATGAAGGAAACATTTTTGACAGATGTGTAAAACAATTTCTTATTGTTTGAACAAGTAAGATTTAAACTATATGCGTGATTAGATTTGGACATTTTATATTTTGGGCATTTTTTTAGAATATTTGGGCATATTACATTGGAAGTGATATGAATGGCTATTTGCGAGCGGAATTATCAACATTGTTTTTGTCCGCTGTTAAAATTTTACCGAATTCCGAACCCAAAATTACGGGGGACTTTGATGGGGGAGGGTCTAGCGGTGATAACTGCCGCCGTCACCACCGCCGTCGCGCGCTTATGTAACAAGTTACCATCACGGTGATAAAAGCACGACACTCCATCAAAACTCCCATCCCATCACCAAGTACCGCTTAACACCACTGGTGATTTCACCTCTCTTAAATGAATGTCGTAAATCGAGTTGTCATCTTTTGAAAACTGCCACCTAAAACACATTTATAAGTCAAAAATGTAATCTAAAAATGAAGTCATAATTAAAGTGACCTTAATTAACTTACGTGAAATGAATCATATTTTCATGGTGAGTGCTAAATTGTGTTTATTCTCAACAAACTGGAAAATTATTAATAGATTTTAGAATAGTTTTTAAAGAAAAAAAATCATTCAATTCTCTAAGTATGTCCCCAAATTGCGTACAATCATGTCTTTGGCTTCATAACACATGTATTGTCAAACAGATCAGAATTTTGACAGTACCAACGACACTTGGTAAGTGCGACATTTATTTGGTAAATCCATTTGGGTCAAGTCGTGCGTAACCATGCGCGTAACCATGCGGGTATTCGAAGTGCTGGGCCCTGCTGGTTCCTAATATAGAATTACACATGTACTCCTGTACGATCGATCGCTTGAATCACAAACCTAAAGTGTGTTGATTACTTTGATACAAAGCTCGGATTGAGTTTCGGCAAATCAAATCAAGTATCCGGAGCCTGATTTTGGTATGTTTACGTTGAAAAAGTTGGTTCCAAATCGAGGCGAGCTTACGCATACTCTCTCACAAACAAACTTTTTGCAACTGCAGGTCTAAATCTCGTACCAATTGCTTTACGGCCTTTATAACCGAAATTTGGGTTCAAGAAAATTAATTTTATTAAGATATGATAGAGCTGGCAATTTTAATAGCAATAAAATCTCTATTGAAATGGATACATACTTTTAGAATCAAACCTAGTTCTCCTAATTAAATCTTAAAAGGCGGTTGACAATTACAACAAGGCTTCAATACCTGTATATAAATTCAGGTACAAGACAAGATGCTTGAACTGTTCTGTTCAATACTCTACATCCACACCTGTAATTGCGCTGGTCGGGGACTATCTTGATAATCTTAGTAAAATTTATTTGCGAATCGTTTATTTTCTTTTATTTTATCATATACACAGTACACATGTAAATCCTGCAGTAGCCAAGAAGTAGTATAATTTTGATGTTGCAATTACATGGAAGTGAAAAGCTGTAGCAAAGTTTTGGGAGTTTTGAATTTGGCTTGGTTTGATAAGTAGGTAATATTTCCCAAGTTCATTCCAGATCATAATTGGAATCTTATATAAAAGACAAAACCTTTCAAATTAAGCGGCATAGACCCTCTGCCCACGATGCAGTATCTCATCCATTGTATGTCACAGAGCACTATGCCGCTTAAACTAACCATTCGATGGAACATTTGCCCTATTCTTTACACATGCAGGTAAGTCTGATTTATGGTGGCATAAGACGCAAAATTATTAAATCAACCAAAAGTTAAATGCTATATCGAACAATCTCATATAAAAATGTCGCATTTATGTACTAAAACCAGGGCAATTTACAGTATAATTACTTCGCAAAATATAGAGTTATAAAACTTCATCTTTAAACGCATGCAATCCCCGAAGCTTTTTTAAATTATCAAGATTAAAAATACTCAAAAGTTAATATTATATAATCCCGAACATAATAATTAATTACTAATATCTACAACCCCTCCGTCAACTAGTGCATCAAAAGTTTTAATAAGAGAGGTATTAGGGGTTGGGTGGAGATTAGTAAACAATCAACCTACATATTCTGTGAATGTGGTTTCCTTTTCAGGGACTCAAATCTTATCATTGCCTCGATTTAGTCCCTATTGTTAACCTTTTATATTTTCCGCTTAAGGAAGTCAAAGAATGTTTGCGGCGTGGACATTTTCCTTCTTTGCAACAAAGTCTCATATTTAAAGCTGACAGTTTCCAACGTTTATAGTGGACAATGCTCGATTCAGTTTCGAATTTAGGATATCTGAGATATCTTCTATACCTTTTGGTAGTAGTACTGGTATTTCAATTGTTACGCAAAATCACCTACTTCTATTTAGCTCGTCGTTGGAAGTGTGGTAAGATTTCGGGGATTGAACAGGACTACTTTGGTATAGGGCACGCGAAAAAATTATTCAAAGATCGTGGTGATGGAGTCGATTTGCAAGAACAAAGAAAACTATTCCTCGAGAGTGGTAGAGATACTTTAAAAAGAACCATTATAGGGAGAGACTTATATTTTACACATAACTTAGAGAATATCAAGGCCATTGTTAATTTCCAGTTCAATGATTTTCTGATCGGTTACAGGCATCCAGCTTTTGAGCCGTTACTTGGTGATGGAATTTTTGCAACCGAGGGCCATGTTTGGAGAAAGTCAAAAGATGCTTTAAGACCCCAGTTTGTAAGAGAACAAATCAGAGAAATGTGTCATTTAGAAACCCATATAAAGAAATTTGGTGAAGCCATAAGACGTTACGATGGCCAGGCATTTGATATTCAGAATTGGATTTTAAAATTGACTCTTGATGCTTCAACAGATTTCCTTTTTGGTGAACCTTTAGGTGCCTTGAATGAACATGAAGATGCAGTTTATGGGAAATATACTTTTGAAGGAGCTTTCAATAAGGTTCAAAACTATATCTTTGCGAGAAGTTTATTGCAAAGTTTATACTGGATTTATTATCCAAAGGATTTTGCTGAAACTTTAGGAGTTATTCATTCTGTAACAGATAAATTTGTTGATAAAGCATTGGCTTTATCACCTCAAGAAATTGAAGAAAGATCAAAAAAGAACTATACTTTTATGTATGAACTTGTAAAGATTACCAGAGACAAAAAAGAGGTTCACGATCATTTGATAAATATCATGTTGGCTGGAAGAGGAACTACTGCTGCTTTGATATCATTTGTGGTATTAGAATTGGCCAGAAACCCCGATGTTTACGAAAAGCTTAAACAAGATGTTTATGAACATTTTGGTGATGGATCTGACACACAAAATATTACTATTGAATCCATGAAAAAGTGTAATTACTTGAAATACGTTATAAATGAAGGATTAAGAATGTACCCTTCGGTGCCACAAAACTTTAGATGTGCCAGAAAGAACACAACTTTGCCAAGAGGTGGTGGTCCTGATGGAAAGGACAAAATCTTCATTCCTAAGGGACAAGCTGTATTTATGTCTTTTTATGCCCTTCAAAGATCACCAGATTTCTACGGAAAAGATGCTAATGAATTCAATCCTGATAGGTGGGCTACTATTAAAAACCCTGGAGCATTCATGCCATTTTTAGCTGGACCTAGAATATGTCTTGGACAACAATTTGCAACTGCTGAAGCTTCGTATACGATATTAAGAATTGCCCAGATGTTCCCGAATATTAAATCTTTCGAAACAGTTTATCCTCCAAGGATTCTGGCTAATGCTACCATGAAAGCTCGTGATGGAGTAATGGTATCATTAACTTGATGTAATCATAAACATGATGTATATAGAGATTACTTAATACCAATAATTTAAAATTTATTCAATTACATGCTACGTCTAATTAATTAAACTCCTCTATATTCCATCTCTCACTTTACAATAATCCAAATACCATTGGGTTGTTTTTCTTCTCATAGTTTTACCATAGTAAATCATTACTGCTGCAAACATCGATGCCACAAATTCAATTACTGCAAGAATAATAAATGTCTTTGTAACTCCCATGCTTTCTAACCATGGAGAACAAGCGAATGTGAATGTCATTCCAATATAATTATTGATAATAGAAACACCACACATCATTTCAATAACCATCTCTGGGTATGCATCCATAAGGTATCCCATAGCCACATCACCAGCTGCACCAAATCCAAATCCAATAAGAATTAATCCAAAGTATGTTGGAACCCAATTCCAGTGATTATCAGTTCCAACGGCGAAAAGAATAAGACCTAAAGGTGATAAAATTCCTGGAACAAATAAAAAGTATAATCTTGATTCAGCTTCTTGAACCCCGTTATTTCTTCTGGCCATCCAAAGACTGAACTTATCAGAAATGGTTCCAGCAAAAAAACATCCAATTACTGCTCCTATTAAACAAGGAATATTCATTAATGCCACGCCCGTGTTATCATAATTGTAAGGCTCATCGTAGTATTTATCATCTTCAACAGTTAAGTAAAAAGTCAATAAGGCATCTTGGATTCCCCAAATAAGACCAGAGTAAATCACTCCAGGGAAAAGGAATACCTTGAACATCATCATTAAAAGTTTAATGTACTGTTTAAAGCCTGTTCCAACCACATTTGGGGCTTTTTTGATCAAGGCTTTGTCAAACCAGTAGGCATTTTTAGGCTCACTGGCACCTTTGTCACTAACCGACTCTTGACCTTGGAATGAATCTGGGTATGCAGTAGTGGTGACAATATTAACATCAGCATCACTTGCATCATCTTCTTTCTTTTCTTCGTTCAACTCCTTTCTTCTCATAAGCTTTTTATCATATTTGGAACGAATAAAATAAGTATTGTCCATGAGGAATACAATAGCTATCAATACAAATGCTGACACAATAGCAGCCAAGTATCCCACCCATCTAAAGCCAATATACTGGGTAATAAAACCAGCAATTAAAGGCCCCAAATATGTACCCACCGAAGTAGCAAGAATATAAATGGTTAATACAGAGCCTAGTTGATGCTGAAAGTATAAATCACTTAAACTTTGCTGAACATGGGCTTCAGCACAACTTTCACTTGCACCAACAAATAACTGGTTCCAGATAGTATCGTTTGTGTTTGTAGATCTGGCTAACCAAATAGCACCTGCCAAACCTGATAAAATACAGATGAAGTACGAGATTTTTCTACCGTACAATGAAGAGGCTGGAGCCATCAAAATCGTATTTGTTCCAATAGCAATAAACAAAACTCCAGCACCAATATTCATCGAGTCGTAGCTTATTCCATAAAGTATATTAAGTTCTTCTTGAGTTGCACCAGCATCATTTGCAGTTGCAGCAGTAAAACCCGTAATGAAAGCAAGAATGAAAAAATTTAACAGTTTTCTCCAGAAAGAATAATTTAAGGGATCATTTGGAGAATCTGAAGGTTGCGGGACTAAAATGACATTTTCATCCATTTTTAATTTATTATCAGCAACTTGATCATCGCCAGTTTCAAGGCCAAGTCCTGCCTTGGTATAAATGTTGTATGTTCCAGGAATAAACCCAGAGTTATGTCTATCGTTTATATCCATAAATAATAGAAGGTATGCTAGGGGGTGGTTTGATTAGAGTTTGGAGTTAAATAAATTAAATTAGCGTATGTCAAAGGTATCCCATCAGTGGTGAAATTTTTTTTTTTGCTGATAAGCGCGGGATAACTTACCAGATTTGGCTTATCGCGATGACATAGTGAGATAAACGGCTACAGAACAGCGAAAAAAGGGGGCCGGGATCGGAGAGTAAGCAGGTGTTACTCACAGATAATATGGAGTTGAATCCTCGAAGCTTCAATCGAGGAGACTCTTATTAAGTTTGTTGAGGCGGAGAATCTCGGGAAAAAAAGGTTGCTCTGAGACATCTCAAATTTTACGCCCTGCAGAATAAAGAAATTCTGGATTCGGCTGCATTTTTCCGAGGGGTAGTGTGACATTAAAAGAAACAAAATTTATACATCTATCTTTTTATTTATATGATCCCCTTTTTTAATTACAAGGGGAACAGTGACGATTTGTATGATCTCTTGAAAGCTTTAATAACTTCTGGGCTGTAACCTCGAATACAGCACCTCGGGCGTTGTCTGTATCGCGCTACTCTTGATTACATCAATGTGTCAAAGCCTTCACGGAAAATTTATAGAAAAGAGCATTTTTCTTTTGGCTTCATTCTTTAATAGGTGAACCGCTAATTTACATTGCTTGTGTTCGGAATATTTCTCTTTTGTATCTAGTTTTAAAAAATAGTTTTTATGAATTTGTGAAAATCGCAGAATAGGTATGAGTCAAGACCAGATTATTTTTTTAAATAAATCATTCTTCGTAAAAGGCTTAAAATAGTTCTCACAAATAAAATAGGCCAAAATCTCTACAGGTAATTGGTTGACTGTGGAGAGATATCAACACTCTCAGAATTAGAAGGAGCTTGATTGAGTAAAGATACCCATCCTCTGTTGGCAGGTGATTATTTAGTTTGATTCAGATATCAGCAATCCCAACTATACTCACACCACGTCTTCAATGTAGATATTTTTAATCATTAAAGAGATAAATAAACGTATGGAATTCATGCATCAGCTGTGAATACTCACACAAAAGTTTCGTGGAAGGCCCAAAAAGGATTGCAAATTTAGACGCAGGTGCTGCCTTCTAGAACCAGTAAAACCCCAAGTCCATATACCAGTAGTAGGCAGTTAAACAACAGCAAATCAAAGCTATCTATCCGAAGAGTTGTATTCCAGTAAATTTTTTCTCTTGACATGATGCTGTTAGAAAATACAGTCAAAATTGCTATTACTCACCGTTTTCTTCTATAAAATAAATAAGATATATGATGAAATCGATTATCTAATTTATACAGATAATTCCTAGTCAGGAATGGGTCGTGTGACTATACCTTTAACAAGCACCAGAAGCCAATCCAATTAAACTTCTCATCGTTCTCATTCTCATTCAATTCAAGAAATTCAGCATTGATTACGTAACCAATTGCTACAAAAGTTAGTTTCAAGAGCAGCTTATGGGATAAAAATGGTTTTTATACGGTTTGAAGATTACCTACTGCCGTTTCCGCAAAGTTCAATAGATTAACTGTGCTTATGAACTCCGGGAGGTCCGATTTCGAAACCTTAAGTTTCAAGAGCATCAGCCATGAATATTATTCAGTCTCGAAATACTGAATACACGGGCGGCTAAATCATAAATCTACCAGCTTGTGCAGTTGCTGACTGCGAATACGGAATAAAACTTCCCTCCACTTATACACTCATTATCTCGCAAAAATTCGGGGATTAGATCAACCGATTCAAGTGGAGTAGATAAGCTGTTGGTCGCGGCTAATTAGGAAATGCTTAACCGCAACAAATAGATCAGCATGACGCAAGGTAAATCCGAGTCTCTTCAACGTATATTTTCAAGAGACTGTTTGAGCTTTTGTGATCAATGACTTTGAGCTTTAATTGAATTCTTGCTATTGTTTAGACAAGAAATTTTTGTGCTTTATCGGCTTTCTACATTCGGTAAATTCGTACATCTCTCTTCCTTTGTAAATTACAATATTCCCCTCGTACTTCGAGTATTCTCCGTCTTTAAGGGCAGTACTATTTATGAAGGGGAGATTTTTATGCAAGTATACGTGTAGATGAAACATAATTGGTAATTATAACCCGTAATGCAAGATCATAGTAAAATGCAACTCTATTTTCACCATTAAATTTGTGCGAATCTTGAATTGAGCCAATAACCCCGACAGCATAAACTCTGGTACGACTTCAAAGTAAACCTTTAGAATAGCCCATTTTTACTGCTTTGATACTTTCACAATTTTTGAATATGCCCTGTTTAACGAAAAAAAAAAAAAACGGAACCAACCCAATTACCTAAAACGTATGGAATAGCCGCAATAACCAAGCCGCATCATGGGTTCAGAACGAACAAGAAATCTGGGGTTACTCCACGCGTTTGACTGGGGAAATTACTGCAAAACCATATAAATAGCCTCGATTCCATCTTTCTAACCGCATTATGAAATATTATCAAGTATGGGGGGCAGGAACCCCAGTTAGTGTAGCTGTTGCTGCAACCTGTGAATTAGCATTTATTCTTTTCGGAATTGAGCAAGGTATTACCGGGATTATTATCACCGGTGATGATTTCTTAGGTCAGTTTGGGAATCCAACAGGAAGTTGGTTAGGTTTTATTGTGTCGATTTATACGTTAGGATGTTTTTTCGGGTGTATAATCAATTTTTTCACCGGAGATCTTTTGGGAAGAAGAAAGACAATTGCTGTATCGATGGTGGTAATTACAATCGGGGTTGCTTTGCAATGTACTTCTTATTCAGTTCCTCAATTGATGATAGGAAGATTTATCACCGGATTGGGTACGGGAATGGAAACGAGTTCTGTTCCTATGTTTCAAGCAGAAATGGCAGAACCTCACTTAAGAGGAAGATTGGTGTGTTCTGAGGCATTGTTCGTGGGAATTGGGTTAACCATTGCTTATTTCATGAACTTTGGTTTTTCGTATATTGACAGTCCAGTTGGCTGGAGAGTTCCACTTTCTGTACAAGTGATCTTTTCGATCTCAGTGTTCCTTCTTGTTTTCACCGTTCCGGAGTCTCCAAGATACTTATACATGAAGGGCAAGAAAGATGAAGCTTTGCTGGTATTAGCCTATGTTTTTGGAAAATCTGAAGATCATCCTTCTATTCTTCAAAGTTACCATGAAATTGAAGAAGCCATGGAATTGGAAAATCAAGAAAACCATTCTTCATGGAAAGGACTTTTCAAAAAGGATAAAGCTAGATCAGGATACAGAGTTCTTCTTTCTTACATGTCGATGTTTGCTCAACAAATGGGAGGAATTAATTTAATCAATTACTACATCACCACCGTGTTAATAGAGAGTGTGGGTTTAGAACACACATTAGCAATGATTCTTGGAGGTGTAGCCGTTATTTGTTTCACAATCGGGTCAATTGTTCCTTCTTTATTTGCTGATTCCTTGGGAAGAAGAAAGCCTTTGGTTTATGGTTACTTTGGATGTTTCATTTGCTTTTTGATGATTACAGTGCTTCTTAACTTCAGAGATCCAGGTCTTAAAGAAAGATGTGGAGGAGCAGCCGTTGGATTTTTCTTCCTTTTCCAACTTATTTTCGGGGCTTCTGCAAACTGTATTCCTTGGGTATATGTTCCTGAATTGATTCCATTAAAGTATCGTGCTAAGGGAACTGCTATTGGAATTTCAGCCAACTGGCTTTGGAATTTTTTCATTGTTGAGATTACACCTGAGTTAATTAGTGCTGGGAAAAACGCTAACAAGCAGGGTTTAAGTTATATTCCCTTTGTTATTACTAACTTTGCGTTTGTATTCCAATTCTACTTTTTCTATCCAGAAACTAAGAACTTAACTCTTGAGAAAATCGATGAATTGTTTTCTGAAAACAGAACGATTTTCATGGGGCTTGTCAATCAAGATAAGTTGAGAGCTCACGAGGAGATGCAAATCGAGTCAAATTCCCAAGAGTCTGAGTTGGAGAAGAATTTGGTAGAGCATATCGAGAAGTAGTTATGAATATATGGTAATTGATAAGTGTATTGTAGAGGTTTTTCATAATCTGTGAGTTATGTAAATTAGATTATACTTAAATATAAGTCAGAAGTTTTTAAAAAAAGGAATTGAATCTTACAACTTATTGAATCTGAACTAAGATATAATTATTGAGACTAATATTGAAACTAATGTTGAATACTAACTGACAACTTCGACCACCAATCAACACTATGTCTATTGTTGGGTTGAATCTCGGAGTAGCCCTCGGCCTAAAAGGGACACCGCAGCCGTGCTCCGAAAACCCCTCAAATCCCCCACTCACATACACTCTGGGGTATTGCGACTTTTAGTTCCAAATTAAGAAATGATAGCCGCAAAAAAATAAAATTAATTCTAAAGTCCATAACCCTATAAGCGCCAATTGGGCACAATATGAAAATGCAACTTTTCCCATATAAAACTACACCTTCTTCTTGATCATAATATCCAAAATCCTAAATGTCAATCGACGTCAGTTTACAAAATAGACCTCAAATTCACGATTATGTGCTCAAAGTGTTCAGAGTGCTCATCGCTGATTTGGTTCAACAGTTTAATGGTGGACATCCAGGTGGCGCTATGGATATGGCAGCTATTGGAATAGCGCTATTCAAATATGTGATGCTGTATTCACCCCTGAATCCAAATTACTTCAACAGAGACAGATTTGTTTTATCTAATGGTCATACTTGTTTATTTCAGTACACTTTCCAGCATCTTGTAGGATATAAGCATATGACTATGGATCAATTAAAAACATATCATTCCTCTGAATGGGATTCTTTTTGTCCTGGACATCCAGAAAATGAATTCCCAGGAATTGAAGTCACAACTGGCGCTTTAGGCCAGGGAATTTCTAATGCCGTTGGATTGGCAATAGCTTCAAAAAACTTACAGGCTACTTATAACAAACCTGAATTCCCAGTGGTTTCAAACCACACCTTTTGTATGGTCGGTGATGCGTGTTTGCAAGAAGGTGTAGCTCTTGAATCAATCTCTTTAGCTGGTCACTTGGCGCTTAATAATTTGACGGTTGTTTATGATAACAACCAGATCACATGTGATGGGTCAGTTGATTTAGTTAATACCGAAGATATTAAGCAGAAATTCGAGGCGTGTAACTGGGCGGTAGTAGAGATCAAAGATGGATCGAACGATGTTGAAGGGTTGATAACTGCTTTGGAACAGAGTAAAAACAGCAGTAAACCAACGTTGATTATCGCCTATACCAGAATAGGAATCGATACCCAGGTCGAGGGCCAGGCTGCTGCCCACGGAGCGGCATTTGGCCAGCAACAGGTCGATGCTTTGCACCAGAAATACGATATGGACCCAGAATCTAAATTTAACGTACCAGAAATCGTCTACGAATTTTTTAGTGATGTTGTTCCTCGTGGTAAACTGGCAGAGAGCAAGTGGGCCCAGCTCGTGCAAGCTTACACAGAAGCCTACCCTGATTTGGGTGCAGAATTTGCTGCCAGAGTCGAGGGGAAATTACCGCCAAACTGGAAACTGTTCATCCCCAGCGAATTCCCCAATACGCCAACTCCTTCCCGGAAAAGTAGCGGGTTGGTTTTCAACGAAGTCGCCAAAAACATCAACAGTTTCCTCGTAGGAACCGCCGATTTGTCACCATCGGTCAATTTGATCTGGAAGGGTAAAAAGGATTTCCAAAACCCAAATATCAACACCGTTTGTGGTATTAACGGAGACTATTCTGGTCGTTATATTCACTACGGAGTCAGAGAGCATGGAATGGCGGCAATTGCTAACGGGATCGCTGCTTTCAGTCCAAATACGTTCATTCCTGTAACTTCATCGTTCTTCATGTTTTATCTTTACGCTGCTCCTGCCGTCAGATACGGAGCTTTATCACAGCTTAAGGTGATCCACGTAGCCACCCACGATCTGATTGGAATCGGTGAAGATGGACCTACACATCACCCAATAGCTTTACCCAATTTGTACAGAGCGATGCCCAATATTCTCTATATCAGACCCTGTGACTCGACTGAAGTTGCCGGGGCCTGGGAGCACGCTATCGAGGCAGAAAACATGCCTACCATCATTTCTCTTTCAAGACATAATCTTCCTCAATATCCTGAATATTCCAGCAGAGAAGGGGTTAAAAAGGGTGCTTATGTTTTCATAGAAAGAGAAAACCCTGATCTCAGTATCATTTCTACTGGTTCAGAAGTGACTTTTGCCGTGGAAACTGCTAAGCTTTTAGAGGCAAAAGGAATTGTTGCAAATGTGATTTCGTTCCCTTGTCAGAGACTTTTCGACCAGCAACTGCTGGAGTACAAAAGAAAGATTTTACCAAGAAAGAGACCAACTGTGGTGATCGAAGCTTATGCTGTAAATGGTTGGGAAAGATATGCTACGGCTGGAATTAGCATGAAGACGTTTGGGAAATCTTTACCTGGAGCAATGGCCTATAAGTATTTTGGGTTTGTTCCAGAGAAGATGAGTGAAAAGATCGAGAACTATTTTGGTGATTGGAAGAAGGACGAGGATATTTTGTATGAGTTTCAAGATTTGTAGCATGTCAGATGATTAAATATATGAAAATTCGTAATAAAGTATGTAGCAGTAATGGGATAGAGGTGAACTGAGAGCATTAAAGCAGTATTAACTAACTGAGAGCGGTCAACTAGCTGAGATCAATATAAACTATAAACTAACTGAAAACAATATAAACCAACTGCAAGAGAACCAACCCACAGAAGAAGGACTAAAACTGTGAAAACGGTGTACAATAATCACTGAAAGGATAGAGCTTACTAAACACCTCAAGAGTACTTAAGCAGCTACGTTCAGGGGAAGGTCTTATGAGTGAAAATTTATTTCAGTTAACAGAGTTAATTTACAACACCATTAAAGAACTAGAACTAGATCTTTATCATCGAGACTATAAGTCACCTTTTAATGGATTTAATCTATCCCTAATCGAGTAGCCTACATCTTTATTACCAATGAAATAATTCCATAGTCAACATTACGAGTGAATGGAGAATCTAGTCACAATTGATGAATTAAACCAGTCATTTAGATAAAACCATTAGCTGAAAACTAGTTAAACCATCATTGAAGGATGGATCTAGATCTTTGTTTTACTTGACTAGAGAATATCTGTTACAATTGAATGAACTCAAACCATACATCAATGATACCAATTTAATGGAAAATCTAGTCACATTTGATGTTTTAAAAATTAGCTATTAATCGGAAAACTAACTAACTCACCAATGAATGGAATAAATTACCAGAGGGTTAATACCATCATTATATAGATTAAAATCTAAAATCAGTTCACAAAATATAACAGAAAATGTAAGGCAGTACAACTAAGTCACCAAATAAGCCACCAACTAACCCACCAACTAACCCACCAACTAATCTTACGATATTACCAAAAACACTCCATCTCCTTCTCCATCTATCATCTTCATCTTTCATCTTCTCTATCCTCCATCACCATCTTTATCCTTCATCTTACCATCTTGTCTTTTCTCCGTTTGACCCCGCGCTCAGATCTCGATCCCCAGATTCTATGGCATGCGTGGACCCGAAAAGAAAAACCACCGGTGCAGAACCGGATGCTTGAACTGCCGAAAAAGACACAAGAAGTGTGACGAGACCAAACCCGTGTGTGGTCTCTGTAGTAAAAGACTCGAACTGTGTACTTGGCCTCCTGCGAAAACTCACATCACCCAAGATTCGTTCAGAATCGTCAAAATCTCCCACGAAGACGTAACTGATACTAGTCTAAAGAAGTATTCATCCCGACTCCAGGAATCCCTCGAGAAGTCTAGCCCCAATTCAATACCTCCAGTTCCTAATTCAGTTGCTACAGTGCCCACTGTGCCCACTGTGGTGGGTCAGGAAAAATTGGTCAGTTCTCCGATGTCCCCTAAACTTCAAAATATCATGAATTTGGTAGGAGAAGAAGTGAAAAATGACCTAAGCCCTTTGAAACTACCCATAGCTCCCATACCGGAATCAGCCCATAAACTAGACGGATTTTTAAGCTCAGCTGCTTCAAGCGAATCTTCCAACAATGTCTCGCCCGATTCTCTCATGGCTCCGTACCTAGATTATACCCACCTTCATCGTACATTTAGAGACTACATGTTCACGAACGTGTTGAACTCGCTGAACAAAACGGATGAGCTCGATACCGATTTTAAAAATATTCTTCAGTCGCCCATCCCGGAGTTTTTCAATCACAAAAACCCCCAGAAAAATCTTCAGGACGTCTTGGATGACCAAGAGCTCTTCCCCAGCTTCTCCCACGATAATTCCGTGGCGGCTAAACCCGATGATATCGTGATTACTGAAGCGGATAAATTAACCCTCTACAAAACTTACTTGTACGAAGTGGCTCCGTGGCTCGACATGTTCGACACAGCCACCACCCAGTTCAGCCGGGCTATCCCCAAACTTGCGTCCAAAAGCAGTGTTCTTCTTAACTCGATCTTTGCCATTGCTTCTCGTCAAACTGAACAAACCCATAAAGATTACGCTCCAGAGCGAACAATAAAGCTTTATCAAGACACATTACGCCACTTAATCCCCACAGTCAATAAAACGTTGGACACATCGATCATCTCCACGTGTGTGATTCTCTGTGTGTTTGAAATGATGTCTTCGTCGCCCAAAAAATGGCGATATCACCTCGAGGGATGTGCAGCTCTTTTTAAAATGCACAGAATTAACGGATTCTGTGACGAGCTATCACGAGGCCTCTTCTGGTGCTACGCCCGGATGGATGTAAGCTCGGCCGTCATTGGTGAACAACTGACGATTATTCCATCTGAAGCATGGCTACCTCCCAATTACACCGTCTACGACCTGAAACAGTTGTTCACCAAGTCTGGGAATACGGAAGATATGTACGCCAATTATATGGTATTTCTCTGCTCTAGAGTGTTAAATCTCATAGCAAATACAAAGGAAAACTACGAGAAAGAATGGCTTTGTCTTTGGGAAGAAATAAGTGATTGGCACCAGGAAAGACCGTTTGAAATGATGCCAGTTTCTTCGTTTAATGCCGCTCCTTTTCCTGGGGTTTTGTACATCAATGGGCCTGCCGTTTCCGCCAATCAGCTCTACCACATGGCCATCATCTTGCTAACCCAAAACAAACCACGACTTCACAAAATCGTCCATATGGATCACATAAAATCGCCCATCTGGCACGCAAAACAAATTTGTGGTATAAGCTTACACAACGATCACCATGGGTGCTGGAACAACGCACTTCAGCCTTTATGGATTGCCGGTCAATTGTTAAGTAGTGAACAGGAGCATCAGATTGTTTTGGACTTGCTTAGTACCATCGAGTCCACCACCGGCTGGCAGATGAATTTCCGGGCAGAGGATTTGAAGAGGCACTGGAACGAGGCCTTGGAGTAATGATAACGAATGTAAACTAGAGAATGAGTGTATCTGTAGTTAATGATATAAAAATCTAATTAGTTAAAGTAAAAGGTATTTACTAGTCTTTAAAACACCGAAGTTCAATATTTTGTGAAACAGTATAAGAGTCATTCAAAATACGTAAATTAATAATTAAATCTATAACTTTTCAAAATCCTGGGCAACTATAGACGATTTCTGACACATTTGACTGAAAATTCCATTGCTGTTGAACAAATTGATTGGAGTGTCAAACTCCACCACTTCTCCCTTATCAAGCACAAGAATCCGGTCATAATGAAGAATCGTCTTCAATCTATGGGCAATACACAAAATCGTACAATTGGCAAATTCAGTAGCTACTGTGTTTTGAATCTTGGAGTCTGTTTCGTAATCAACAGATGATGTGGCTTCATCCAAAATTAAAATCCGACTGTCTCTCACAAGAGCTCTTGCAAATGCAATCAACTGTCTTTCACCCATGGAGAAATTGGCCCCGTCATTATCCACCACACTGTCGAGATGAAACTTGTGCAAGTTCAAGTCTGAAGAGTCTTGTTTGATCACAGACTCCAATTTTCCAGCATCAACTAAACCAGCTCTTCTAAGAGAATTCCATAAGGTCTCGTCGTCTTTCTCGCCAAATGGATCAAGGTTTTTTCTGACAGTTCCCTTGAACAAAATAGGATCTTGGGGTATAATAGAAAGCTTTTTTCTCAAATCATCAAGACCAATGGTGGAAATGTCCACATCGTCAATGACAATTTTCCCACTATCAAGCTCTACTATACGGAAAAGTGCAGACATAATAGATGATTTCCCTGCCCCAGTTCTTCCACAGATTCCTATCTTTTCCTGGGGGTTTATGTCAAAGTTCAAATTCTTCAACACTAATGGTAAACCAGGTCTATAAGCCATAGAAGCGTTTTCAAATTTCACAGCACCAACTTGTGCCCATCCTGGTGCAGGAGTCTTTTCAGCTATTTGATAAGGCCCTTCAGTGGGTAAATCATGGGCAAAATCACAGAGTCTTTCAACAGATGTTAACCCGTTTTGCACTTGAGTGTAGTTTCTCATAAAGATTCCAAGCATACTATTCATTTGTAAAGTGTAGGTAAGCAAAAGACCGGCTGAAGAAGGATTAATATCAAAGACTCTATTCACACACAATAGACTTATCACCAAACCAAACCCACTAGCAACAAGTGAGAGACAAGTACTTAACCATCTCTGGGTAATAATTGCAATTAAGGACGATTCACTGGTTTTGTTCAAGTATTCAGAATTGGATTTCAAAAACCGTTCTTTGGCTCCATATGCTTTGATAGTTGCCATTCCACTCAAACTTTCGTTGAAGTTATTATAGACGAATGATCTTTGTACAGCTTCAATTCTTCTGATTTCTCTACACGAAGCCAAGTAAAGACTTCCAAGAATTAGCACAATAAGCATGAGTGGGGGAACCGCAATTGCAAACCATGGCATGAAAATAATACACAAAATGTAGAACCCTATGATGGTGGCTCCTGTGAATATAATGAATCTGATTTGCTCTCCAATCTCGTTATCCAACACATCGGTATCTTTTGTAAACCTGTTCAAGACTCTTCCCATTGGAGTAGTATCCAAGAAAGACATAGGAGAATGAAGCACTTTCTGGATGGCCTTGATGTTAAGAATAGTTGATGCTTTGTTGGTGATACTAACAACTACCACGAACTCCAAAACAAATAAAAAGAATGCAGAAAATGTCAACACAACATATACAGCAATATAAGAACCATCAGAAATGTCAAACTTTTTCTCTGTCCAGAAAGACAACCAAGTATTGGCAAAAATGTAGGCAAAAGTAGCCAAAGCTGCAATAAGTATCAATAAAAAAAGCATAACTAAAGGATTCATGAGACTTCCATCTAAATAGTATTGTTTAATCACTTTAAAAGGAACCCCATTTACACTTTTGTTTTCCAGCAAAACTAATTTCCCATCAGCTTTTGTGTCCGTATTGTACTTTTCATGAGTTTCTTCTTTCTCTTCTTCAACTTCTACTTTATCGTCAGATTCTGTCACTTGGTTATATGTCATTAAACCTCTGAACCCAGTGTTTGACTCACTTAATTCGGCACGAGTCCCTACATTGATAGTACCATCTCCGTTCAAAAACACAATTCTATCAGCACTGTCTATCAAAGACAACTGATGTGTTGCTAAAATCCTTGTTTTTTGGCCAAGTAAGCCACAGAAACAATTGTCCATGATGTGTTTTCCAACTCTCGAGTCTACAGCTGATAAAACATCATCCATAAGCATCACATCTCTATCAGCATAAACAGCTCTAGCAAGATTAATACGAGCTTTTTGTCCTCCAGATAAAGTGATTCCTCTTTCACCAATTTCAGTTCTATCTCCTGCTGGAAACATTGCCAAATCACTTTCCAAACAACAGCTGAATATGACCTTTTCATACTTGGCTTCATCAAATTCGGAACCAAAAACAATGTTCTCTCTAATAGTAGCATTTTGAATCCATGGCTGACCACAAAGAACCATTGATCCATTGATTCCCAACGAACCTCTGGTACGTTTCATAGTTCCAGCAAGAGCATTAAGTAAGGATGATTTTCCAGACCCTATAAGCCCTGTGATCACCAAAAACTCACCTTTTTTGATCTCAAGATCAAGCCCATTCAATCCAGGAAACTGTGTTGACTCTAGCACAGACAGGCCCTTTGTTTCAGTCTCACTTCCCAGATCTTCAAGAGGCTTTTCTGCAACTTTAGGTTCAGAAACTGGCTTTTCATCGAAATTTTCCCACTCGAAAGAACCATTTTTGACACAAACAGAGAGGTTCTTACTTTCCATTTCTTGATCCAAATCATTGGCTATCTCTTCTTCAGAAATCTCTCCACTCGACATGAATTCACCTACTCTATTGATTCCGACCAAAGCATCGGAACAAGCTCCCAAAGCCATGGGCATCAAAAACAATACCTGGGTCAAAACACTGAAAATTGAAAGCGAAGAAAAGATATCAGCAGGATCCTGAGTTCCTCCTACACCGTATAAGACCAAAAATGTTATCATAGCACAAATTGGACTCAAATTCATCGACAATGCTGTGACAATGTTTCTCAAGACTTGCATCTTTCTAATGATAGCCATTTCCTTATTTCTGACATCGGAGATGTTTTTGAAGTAAGGAATCTCCCAAGAGTAGTACTTAATAATCCTGAGATTATTCAAGCATTCTTTGATATAATTGACTCGAGAATCCGTGAATATGGTGGCTCTCTTTCTGCCTTTAAAAATGGATTTACTGACATAACTGAGAATACCCATGAACAAAATCATTACTCCAATCCCAATCAAAGCTACCGGTCCAATAATCACAATTAACACCACAATAGCTGCAATAATAGGAATTGGAAATACAATAATGAACGGCAGAAGTCCAAGTGCAAAATCAATACGGGATAGATCCGTACCCATAATTGAAGTGATTTTACCATCAGAATACTTGTGATGAGATTCTGCATTTAACCTGAATGATTTATCCAAAAGTGCCTTTGTAAGTACGGCTTTCAGTAACGTTCCTACACCCATACCTTTTGCAAAACTGTGATTTAAGGTAAACCCATTAAGAATGATCATGGCCGTAACTCCAAAAGCATAACCTATACCTTTCCCTATACCTGTTTCGATTCCTGCAGTTTTCAAAGCCACATATCGAATCAAATGTCTAATTAAAAGTGGATTTAGCACTTGGGCTAACTGAGCAATCGCAAGGTACAAGCAACCTAAAAAGTACTGTAATTTAAAAGTTAAAAAAAGTGCAAGTAACGTTGAGTATCTGGGAAGTTTAAATTCATCTTCTGGTTTACCACTTTCTGCATGCTTTTTTTCAGCTTTTTTCAACTGATGTTCAAAGTGCTTGTAGAATTTTTCAGCCAAATGCTCAACCTTCATATTTTCAGTAAGATAAAACATATCTTCAGGAACCAAAGTTCTCTTATATCCTACTCTCAAAAGAGGCATTGTCCAATGGAAAAATAGCTTCAGAATTGGATTTGTATTGATCCCGTAAAATGGTAATCTGTCTTCCTCATCTGGGATTGGAGGTACTTTTTTGCCTAGCAAGAATGAGAATAATCTCTTCTGGAGTTTATGCTGCTGTTCTAGCTCATGTGGCTTTTCTGTTTCTTGAGTCATTGCTAAAATTTTGCAAAAGCACAAGCAGGGATTCCGTTATTTAAGTAGTTGTTCTTGTAGGAAATAAAAGGAAATAGGCTGATATGCGGCTTACTTTTCGCAATCAACCTGCGGTGATAAAAGGAGTTAACGGAAATTTTAGTCATTAATTATTGGGGAACAATTGAAAGGCTGAAAATGGTTGATTGAAAAAAATTATGCTAATAACTGCATGGCCCAAACTATATAGATTGATCTGGGATTTAGAGTTTTTTAAACTCGAATGTACGATGGAGTAAGATCCTGTTAGCTCTGGAGCGCTTAGACAGACTAATACAGTAATGCGAGCTACCGTGCTGACTCATAACTGTGTCGAGGTTATAGACCATGTGTTGGTTCTAATCTATAGTTTAAAGTAAGTTGTTTGAAGAAAATAGTTCAAGAGAAGTACAGCATATGAAAAAAAAATGCATACAAAAAAAAATCAAAATTTCATTCAGTATTCTAAGCATATCTATAAAGATAAATCCACGTTCCACACCTTGATAACTCCATCCAAACCAGTGGTTGCAATCACAGCACTTCCCTCTTCGTAACTAAGCCATTCAACTCTAGAAATTCCTGATTGGTGAGCTAATGGGAATTTAATTACCTTTGAAAGTCTCTTAATAGAATAGATTAAAAGTGTACAGTCCAAACCACCACTCAAGAGAAACTGAGAATCTGGACTCCATTTTGCATCTAAAATCTTACCGGTATGGAATGACCATCTAGTAGTTTTAACACTGGCATCTCCATTATAAATAACGTATTTACCAGTAGAATCTCCGAATGCAATGTATTGATTATCAGGAGAAACCCGAACTAAAGCTGGAACTCCTCTGACGGAATCAAACTTCAATTCGGACTCTGAATCTTCAATTTTGTTGTCGTTCAAATTGGTGATCAAGAGCTTATTGGTCAATGCATCTACGTCATTAGCATCGTATTTCAATGCAGTTTCTTCGCTTTTTTCAAGAGATTCACTCACATTTTGAATTCCATTTTCAAAGAGAACACTTACCCCAGAATCAGTACTAACTAACTTCTTAGGCTGGCTCGAAAGTGCTACTTCGTTGAGTAATTCTCCTTCTAAAGACCAAACACGAAGCTTGTCATCCCAGTCAATAGAATACAAATTTTTCTTGTAAATTAAATCTGCAACAAAGCTTTTGTGATCGTCTCCCCCAATCCGGGTAGGAACTGACCCAAGAACATTGTCTTGAACGTCCCATCTGTAAATTCTTCCATCAGAGCCTCCAGTGATCAAATACTTGTCAGCAACTACAGAAGAAGTAATTGAACTTTGGTGACCTTTAATTACAGTTAGAGAGTCATCTTTGATACTGAAATAGTTGAGATTGGCATTCAATGAAAGCCCAATCACATACTCTTCAGTAACCACAACTCCGGCCAATTGGGTATCAACACCTGAAGTTTCAGAAACAACAAGTTTCTTGACTTCACTGAATTCAGTGTCCCATACTTTAATGGTATTATCAGCCGAAGCAGTGACAAACTTCAGACTATCAGCAAACCAACTGATTCCAAAAATCCCTCCTTCATGAGCATTTTCAACTTTCTTGATAAACTCGCCCGTCTTTCCATCGTAAACTACAAAAGCTCTGTCTGAGCCCACAGAAATCAAATACTTCCCATCAGGTGAAAATTTAACAGCTCTGATCACATTTGTATGGTCTCTTGCAGACTTATCGAATTTAAATGGTGGGCCCGTATAAAAAACTAAAGCCTTATCGTTTCCAACAGTTGCAGCCCTATATGGTCTTTGAGGCTTGATATCTACACTGTTGATGGTATCAGAATGGCCCTGAATTTCACCCACAGAGTTCCCTGAATCCCAGGAAAACGCATGGCCAAACTTCTCTTTTCCCTCTCCAACAGCAATAACTCTAGCCCCATCTGCGTCCCAAGCTATGGCCTTAACTGGACCTGAAAGAATCTGAAATTCACTCTTAATTACCGGCTGTTCGGCCAAATTGTCCTTGTCTCCATAGACAGAAGTGTCCCATATTTTGACCTGGCCAGTTTCATCACCAGAAGCAATATAATTCCCGTTAGGTGAAAAAACTGCTGCGGTGGTGGTCGAAGTGTGTTTCGTGAACTGGAACGAATTGGGGGACTTGGCATCGACTGGCTTGACGAAAACTGATCTACCATTCACGTAGGCGATTCTGTTATTGCTTTTGTCGTAGCTAAGTCCACTGGCATGAGCTCTCGTGGTAGCTGGGTGTGGAGGATACGCATGTACCGGTTTGATTGACATCGTTAAGTGAAAAAATAAATAGGGCGCGGTTGGGACCATTTACTACCATTTACCACGTCCCCTCGCGGTAACCGCCGTCTCAGCTACGCCCATTAACGTCCAATCCACATTCGCACTGAAAATTTCATTCTCTACGTTGATTGGATTACAATGCTAAGCTCAAGAGTAAATAGAAGTTTGCCCAAAACTGCTACTCGTCACCTCACTCGGAGTACCAGACTCTTCAACAAGTCTGCTCCAATTACCCCACCTCCAGCCTCCACAAAACTCCCTCCAAAAAAGAAGTTTTCTTTGACAGGATTCCTCTTTAAATCAGCTATCGCTGCTCTGGTAGTTTATGGAGGTACTTTATTCGTTGCTACTAAAAATGATAACGTCATGGACTTTGTAATTGACCAGCAATTGCCTTACTACGAAGAAATCATAGAATTTTTCGAAAAAGGTTCAGTTGATGATATAAAAAATTCTTTTAACCTGTTAGCTTCTAGCGTATCAAGTTTTGGTTCAAAACTTCCTTCTTCTGAACAAATCACTTCCCAGAGTGAAAAGATCTTTGAAGAAACTAAAAACAAGTTTGTCACCAAACAGGAAGATAAAACTGTTGAAGCTACAAACTTGACTAAAGATGCAACACCAGCTCAACAATTGCAAAAACCTGTTGAGGCCGTTCAAAAGGCCACAGAACATTTACCTTTGATCCAATTGAACAGATCTATTAAGTCAAGTGTCGATGTTTCTGTCCAGCAAACCATTGACTCTTTCAACGATTTGATTAAGTCAATTGACGTAGATGCCCACAAAGTCCCAGGTAAAGATGCTTTGGTCAGAGCAATTAACGAAAGTGTTTCGAAGTTGGCCAGTAAATTAAACTCTTTGACTGAATCTTTTGACCAAGAGTTGGAAACTAAGTTGAAAAATTCCCAAGACGATTTATTAGCTTCCTACACCAAGAAGGAATTGGAATTGACCGAATCTTTATTGGACCAATTCAACACTGAAAGAAGCAAATTGGAAACCAGCTTAAAGGACAGAATGAAGAATGAAATTGAAGCTACCAAAGCAACTATTTCTCAAGCTGCCGTCAATGCTGTATCGATGGTCAGAAAAGAACAAACTGAACAATTTGAGAAGTTAATTAAGGACAGTATCGATAAAGAGAGAAATGGTAGATTAGCCGGATTGGAAAAATTAAACGAAAAATTGAAAGAATTAGAAGATTTTTCAGTTAGCTTAGAAAACCAATTGGTTGCTAACCACAATAAGACTGTTTTACTGAAATCAATTTCCAACTTAAAGCACGCTTTATCTTCATCTAAAGAAGTTGAATCCCCCAAATTATTGGCTCAATACTACGATCAAATTGATAAGGCTGCCAAGACCCTTAATAATGAATTGATTAACTTAACTTTACAACAATTGAAGCCATTGGTAATTAATGAATCCAACCAGTCGATTTTGACCAATACTCAATTATTAAATAAATGGGATGAATTGACTCCTGAATTGAGAAGTGCTTCATTATTACCACCAAATGCTGGTCTTTTAGGACATTTTGCTTCAATTGTTTTTTCTAAGTTATTACTCCCAGTTAAAGGATCCAAGCCTGAGGGAAAGGATATTGAAAGTGTTATTGGTAGAATTGAAAACGCATTATCGAAAGGAGATTTAGACATTGCAGTTGAAGAGGCTGCAAACTTAAAAGGATGGCCTAGAAAGTTAGCTGATGGTTGGGTTAAAGACGGTAGAAAACGTTTAGAGGTACAATTTTTAGTTAGTGTCATTGATTCCGAGTCTAGAATAGTTTAATTTATTCATAAATATTACTCTCAGAAGTTAAAGCTTGCCAATTTTTCATCAGTAAGTATTCTTAGTTCCACTCTTTTTATCTAGAAAGTATTCAAACACTTTGATCTAGAGTGGTGAAATTGTTGGAATTTTCATGAATCTGGTAAAACTTTTTTATTTTTCACTCAATGAACATTTCACAACATTTCGGGAACTTTTCAGACTTTGTAACTTGAAGATTTCATCCAGGTTTTCATCCTATTTCATCCAGAACTCTCATCTACAATCACATCTACATTCACATCTAGAACATACTATAACCAGCACATTTCATCTTGAATTGTTTACAAGTACACTTCATCTCTCATCTCTCATATCTCAACTTCTCACTCTCAATCTCAATCTCGCGTTTTCAACATCATGGCTTCAAGCAGTAACGTATACGGAGGAGACGAAATCAACGCCATCATTCTCGATGCCGGCTCGTCCACCACCAAGATCGGATACGCAGGTGATGATTTCCCAAAAGTTATAACCCCATCGTATTATGCCACCGATTCTACAAAGAAAATCTTTGGCGAGTCCATAAACGTCCCCAGGCCAAATTTCGAAATAAAACCTATCCTTAAGGACTCAGTCATTTCAGACTGGGATGCTGCTGTCGAACAGTACCAGCACTGCTTCGATAATGAGTTGGCCATCGACTATAAACAACAACCCATCTTAATAACAGAACCTATATGGTCTTCTTTCAAACAACGTCAAACGCTCGTGGAAACTTTCTTTGAAAAATTCGATTTCCCAGCTCTCTATCTCGCCAGAGCTCCTTCGTGTATATCTTTCCAACAAGGAAGACCCAACTGTTTGGTGGTAGATGTAGGTCATGATTCAGTAAGTGTTACTCCAGTAATTGATGGAATTTCCCTACTCAGAAACTCCATGAGAACCCACTATTCAGGCCGGTATTTAAGTGATCAACTTGGGGATTTGTTCGCCACAAAGTTCCCCGAAGTGACTCTTGATGCCAAGTACAAAATCAAATCAAAACAGTACTCCAAGTATCCCGAACCACCAAAGTTTACTCTTCGAGACATACCTGAAAATATCACTAAAAGTTATGACGATTACCAGAAAGAGCTCCTTTTCCACGAAATGAAAGAAACCATCTTGGAAGCTCCAGACAAGCAAATCACTGATGAAAATTCAGAAAGTTACTCTACTGATGATAATAAACGTCTGTTTGAATTACCTAACGGACAAAATATCGATCTTGCTATCGAAAGATTCGAACTTGCAGACTCCTTATTTGAACCAAACAATTACAGCTTCAACAACAAGGAATTGAGCCAAAAGTATTCGGTAGAAACTGGCAGTTTGATAATCGATTCTCACCAAGAAGACTACAGGCCTTTGAAGAGAGCCCGTAAAAACGAGCTGAACCAATCTACTCCTCCACCTTCTACTTCTGCTCCAGAAGTTGAAGAAACAAGAGGATTGACCCAATTGATAAGTCATGTATTATCTACTATTGATATCGATTTAAGAGCTTCGGTGGCCCACAATATAATCATCACCGGAGGTGTTTCGCTTATCCCACAGGTGACTGAAAGATTATACAACGAGTTGTCTTCGTTGAATCCCGGTCTCAAAATCAGATTACATGCTGTTGGTAATTCAAGTGAAAGATTAAACCAGGCGTGGATTGGGGCCAGTGTTTTGGCTTCAATTGGTACCTTCCACCAGATGTGGGTAACCAAGGAAGAGTACGAAGAAGCAGGGGCAGAGAAGATCTTGAACCAGAGATTTAGATAGTGTAGAATAGATATAGTACGTTACAGTTGTAGAATATTACTAATACGAGGAATTACCTATTTCAATAGGTTCAGCGAGTCTTAATCTTAGCTGATTCTCTGGTAATTAGTTTAAAACCTTCAAAAATATACATGGAAACAATTTGGAATCAAGCACCATTGCCGTTCTTTGTGTACCCAGCTTCTAAGATTTGGGCTGAAGGAATTCTTTTTTGATGTATTTAAGCTCTTTTTGAATTCATGCTTGATCTTTGAAAGGTATACCTAGAGTCATCAAAGGTCTCATTCTTTCTCATCTTGGATAACTGGGTTTTCTTCGCTATATATTTCCACATATCTTTTGCATCTTTTTACGATTCTTATCTGCAGGAACAACCAGGGTTATCATATACCTTTCATTCAGACCAGTTGGTTCTTCAAGCTGTTATACAATATACGATATCAGTATTTAGGGTGTTATATTCACCAATTACTGGCTTTTTCGTTACATTTTATTACATTCTATTAAATACAGAGATACAGCTATGCAGCTAAATACAGGGTTCTGTGCAACCCAGACTAATTACTAGCCACTCCTGAACTGACAACTTCAATACCCATCACTTCAACACTCATCACTTCAACACCCATCACTTCAACACTCATCACTTCAACACTATCACTCCAATACAAGTTCAACAAAGCCCACATTCTAAATATTATCTCCCGGGTTACCCATGGAAAAGAATTGCCCGCATACAGGCTATACAGGCTCGTATATCAGGCGTATCAGGCAACCGATAATTTTTATTCAACACCGTGGCCAACATCACCAGCCACTATCCACATTATCCCAATCCCATTTACCATCTGCCACGGCTTCATCAACTCAGGCCTTTTCAAAATCAAAGCCCATAACTCTTGCCCGCCTCTCGCACTTACTTGCTCAACCCCACGCATTAATTTTTCACCCTAATGTCAGATAATCGCCTGCTTATTAGAGGAGTTCTCGATCTCGATCCCTGGCTTGAACCTTACTCAGATGGTTTAATCAAACGTCAGTTGCAGTTCAAGGATTGGTCAGCAAAATTGACTGGTGATTCGTCCATTAGTGAATTTGCTTCCTCTTACTCCAGCTATGGACTTCAGCCCAATTGGTCCAACAAATCCATCTCCGTCACTGAATACGTTCCAGACGTGGCTGGTGTTTCCATTGTGGGTGAGTTCAACAACTGGGATACTTCTGCCCATCAATTGGTTCGTCAAAACGAATTTGGTTTATGGAATTTGGTCATTGAAAGTGTGAATGGAGATTTTGCAATTCCTCATGATTCTACCTATAAACTTGCTTTGAAATTGCTGTCTGGTGAAACCTTGTATAGGCTTTCCCCTTGGGCCCACAGATGTACTCCCTCGAAGGAAAACTCGTTGTATGAGGCCAGATTTTGGAACCCTCCTCCTCAAGAACAATACACTTTTAAACATGCTCGTCCACAACTTGAACACGATGGTGGGATCAGAATCTATGAGGCCCACGTAGGAATCTCCTCGAAGGATCCCGAAATCGGCTCGTACAAAAACTTCACCAAAAATGTCTTGCCCATCATTCATAAATTAGGCTATAATACCATTCAGTTAATGGCCATTATGGAACACGCTTACTATGCTTCTTTCGGATACCAAGTGACCAATTTCTTTGCTGCTTCTTCTAGATTCGGAAACCCGGACGATTTGAAGGAATTGATCGATGAAGCCCATAGATTGGGGATTAGAGTTTTGCTCGATGTCGTTCATTCTCACAGTTCTAAAAACGTAGATGATGGACTTAATATGTTCAATGGTACAGATCACTACTTGTTTCACGGTGGGGGCAAAGGAAACCACGATCAATGGGATAGTAGGCTTTTCAATTATCTGAACTATGAAACTTTACGGTTCCTTTTATCTAACTTGAAATACTACTTGGACGTATTTCAATTTGATGGGTTCCGTTTCGACGGAGTCACCAGTATGTTGTATAAACATCATGGACTTGGGTTTGGATTTAGTGGAGATTATAACGAGTATTTCAATCCAGACTGGGTCGATGATGATGCTATTGTTTACTTTATGTTAGCCCACTCTCTTTTGGAAGAAATGGGAAAACACCATAAGTTCAAATTCATCTCTATTGCTGAGGATGTCAGTGGAATGCCTACTCTTTGTGTACCTATTACTGATGGAGGTATTGGATTCGATTACCGTCTTTCCATGGCTATTCCTGATATGTGGATCAAAATCTTGAAACACTTACAGGATGAAGAATGGGATCTTGGTAATATTGTCCACACTTTGACCAACAGAAGACACGGAGAAAAGTGTATTGCTTATTGTGAATCTCATGATCAAGCTTTGGTCGGGGATAAGTCTCTTGCATTCTGGTTAATGGACAAAGAAATGTACACCAACATGTCAGTTTTGTCTGAAAATACTCCTGTTATTGATAGAGGTATTTCTTTACATAAATTGATCCGGTTAATCACTTTTGGCTTGGGTGGTGAAGGATACTTGAATTTTGAAGGTAATGAATTCGGTCACCCTGAATGGTTAGATTTCCCTAGAGAAGGAAATGGAGAATCGTATCATTATGCCAGAAGACAGTTTAACTTGATCGAAGATGATCTTCTTCGTTATAAGTATTTGTTTGCATTTGATAGTGCCATGCAAAAATTGGATTCCCACTATAACGTGTTGAATTCACCGCAGGCGTATGTTTCCTTAAAGCACGAAGGTGATAAGGTTGTTGTTTTTGAAAGAAATGGGCTTTTATTTATTTTCAATTTCAACCCTACCCAATCTTTCCCTGATTATAAAATTGGGGTGGAAACTGCAGGCACTTATAAGATTGTTTTAAACTCTGATTCTCCTAATTTTGGTGGCCATAACAGAGTTAGTGAAGTCGATGGAGACGGAAATGAATTGAGGTTTTTCACCAATAATGATTCATGGAATAATAGATCCAACTCATTATTCATCTACGTTCCTTCTAGAACCGCATTGGTTCTTCAATTGGAAGATAAAGTCGTTAGCTAGTCTAAGATTTATTTACATTTATTTACATTAAAGCTCTTCAAATTTCCCCTCTTGCTGATATTGTCTAATAGGATTTTGAAACTCAAATGTTCCCAACTTCTCCATTCTGTCAAACAAAACAAAAAGTTTTTCTGCCTCTGCTTCCTTTTCTTCTTCTGTCATATCATTTTCAGGAATTTCCTGTTTAATTTGGTCCTCCATTAAAGACGTTTTCCTCGATTGTAAAGAAACATGATCAAGGAATGGCGAAGTCAGTTGTTTATACTCATTTAAATCAATACAAGAATCAAGTTTTATCTCCCGTCTTTCAATGAAACTTTGAGCATTAACGTATCCAACCAATTCGAGGAAATGAACATGTTGCTTTACCGTATCTTCATCGTAACAAAGACAATAGAATAAATCAATAATCAAGTCTTTGGTGAACCCAGCCTGCTGGAGTTCTTGAAACGACTGATCCAAAGCAGTCGTGAATAAGTGAGAGGTCAAAAGACGAATCATGGCATTATAAAGCTTGCTGGAATTTCGAGAGGGTAAAATTGAATTAACAAGACTCGAAAACAATTGCTTAAATTTCTCCAGATCTCTATCACTTTCTAAATCAACTTTTAACAGCTTAGCCATGTGGGTAAGGATGACCAAAGAATTAACAAGAAGTGTACAATCATCGTCTTTTTTGATATCATCGTCTTCCAAAGCCAAAAGTCTATCACCAAGATATTCTGAAATATTGGCGAAAAATTCAAGGTATAAACTTTTAGGCCCACAGTATAATTCTTCAGCCTTGCTTGCCTCTCTTTCACCACATAACACAAATAGAAAGTTGAGGGTGTTTTTGATTATCATGTGACTATTGATTTTCATGTCGGTATGGTATGTGTTAAAAATCTTTAAGCAGTCGTCTGAAAATTCCTCATCATCTACCAAGCCACTCCCGTAGTGGAACTTGTGATGTAAAGTGTATAAACACTTCAAGATTTCAATCAAAAGCAACTGCAAGTATTCGTCTCCTTTATCCATGATTCCAACACAGTTGCGAAACCCTTCAAGTAATATCCCGAAAACATCATAGATAACTTGCTTGGGGATTTTTTCAAGTCCTCCATAGAGTGTAAGAAAGATAATTCTGTAAATAGGTACAAAATTTTGCAATTTAGCTGAAGCAGATATGGGGCCCAATTGCTTTACCAACTCATCACAGTAAACAAAAAGTTTAACAGAATAAGTGGGAATAAAGTATGAAACATGTAAGTCTCTGTTCACAAGAACAATGTTTGAAATGGTGGCAACAATATCAATTTTCTGGTCCAAGGTCAATTTTTCATCATTGGTGAAAAGCACCTCAAGAATATCATCAAGCTGAGATTCGGTGACACAATTACAGAAATACTGGTCTTTACCAAGCAGTCTAAGAAGCTTGATATCATAAGAGTCGATTTCCCCGTTATGTTTGGTTATCCAATTAGACATGTTCAGCCAGCTGAGTGGTCATAAATAAGGTTTCTCAATGCGAATACGAAATATAAATAGATTATACAAATATTTTTTACAACTAGCCGATAATTTTTTTACTCTGGAAAATAAAGTGACACAGCTTGATAACTTTTTCAACGAAAAATTCAAGCTCTTGATACTCATCTTGATCATCGTGTAAAAAACCTGCCACATGACGAATCGTGTGAATATTAATGGGCCATAAGTAGCTATTTCTATCGTATGTTCTTAAGATCCCAATAACATCTTTGGCAAGTAATTTGGTTTGGTTTCTAGGAATTTTTTTCAAATATTCCTGAACCTCAGGGGCCTGTAAATCTGTCTTTTGTAAAAGCCCTCTGTAGAGTGAAAGTTGGGCTAGCTTAAATTGTAATGATACAAATGCTGATAGTTCGTCTCTATAGTAAATTGTAGGATAAAGCGATTCTCCTTCTTCAGACGATGGAGGTTTGCTGATAATCGGCTTCATCAGTTGGGGTAAGGTTCTTTCAAAGTTTTCAAGTCGATTGTTTAACTCTAGCCAATCTTGGAACAGTTTATTGTTATTAACATCTTCTTCTGTAGGTACAATCATATCTACTTGATATTCATTGACCATACTGAATTCTACAAGAGCTCGATGAAGCCACCATACGGCTTCTTTATGACTGATAAATATATTATCAGTCCTTACCTCGTCTACGCTAGGCATCTTCAAGAACTCCCCCATAAATTCAGGGTCCACTTGCATCCAAAAGTGTTTGACTGAAAACATACTTGGGCAATTGAATTTCAACGATAAAATCAAGTCACATACGAACAGGGCCCAGAAACACATCTGGAGAAACGGAGACGTCTTGAGAGCACTGTGACCCGATTCTTTGGTGATAATCGATGTCATTAAACTGACAGCTCCTTTCACGTAAGTGCTATCTGTAGCCAAAAAAAACATCTCATAAACTCCCAAAAGAATCGTACTCAAAAGACATCTAGCCGTAATTCCATCACTGGCCTCTCCGTCACTAGGAACACTCAAATAGTGCCGTATTAACCTAATGGTTTGGTGATAGTAGTCTATAGGAACCGACAGCTCGATCGAGTCTGGATCAATTCTCTGAAGCATTAAAGCACTCAAGCTGAACATCGAGCTGGTGATCAACCCTGTTTCATCGAGCAACGCCAACTCAGGAACAATGTCGGAAAAAAAATCTCCTGTAACAAACATGTTCATACATGGCAGCATTTCATGAACAAACAAGTCAAAAAGTTTCTGCTCCAAATCGTTTTTGACCTCGTACATTGCTGGAACTCCATTGGAAGGTTTCTCCATTCCCAACTCCTTGAGAAATAATGAAAAGCACGAATCAACAGAATCCTCAATCTCGTAGTCTTCCTGTTTTTCAAACTTATCACCCTTTATCATTCCTGTATTATCTAGCTTATTAATTCTAGGTTTCAGGTTCTTTTTGGGGGCAATAGGCTTGTAAGTTTCCGAGTGTTCTTCTTGAAAAGAACGGATTCTCCTCAACATTTGTGCTTCGTCTAAGTAGCCATGAAGCTGTGAGGGAACAGGACTTTGGTTCAAATTTTGCATTGGGTAGCCCACAGGAGTCGGGCCCGGCGTGGGCCCATGGGACCCGATTATTCCTGGCACAGGGAGCGAGCTGGAACTGGAATTCATGGATTGAGGACCCAAAACGCTCGATAATGAAGCTAAAGGTTGTTGAAGATTTCCAGAATTTCCTGTTACCGAGGTCGAATTAGCAGGTGAATGTCCGTTGACCTGGTCCCCTTCGTACGACCTTCCTAAACCCACATATTGGGGCACAGGAAGTTGGAAAGAAACTGGAGGCATATAAATACCATTAGGCACATGCCCGTAAGATGATTGGACGGCACCAGGCTGGGTAGAAGTAGGCTGTAGAGGTACAGATTGGACGGAGCTGGTCTGAACAGCAGCCGAGTGTACACCCGGGATTTCATGGAGACCTTGGTACTGTTGATGCGGTAGAAACTTTTGAATTGGAGGCATCATTCTTAGGGGTTGAAAGTGCTCGGAAACTCTTTCAGAACGGTCAGATTGGTTAAGGTCCATGTCTTGATCTTGAGCTTGAGAAGTAAGGGAAGGTAGCACTCTTCTATCAGAATCTAAAGTTGAATAATCACCGGTAAATCTCTGCGACTGAGATTGTTGAATCTGAGGTTGAGATTGAGACTGAGATTGTAGCTGAGACTGAAGTTGAGATTGTTGGGGATGTTGGAGGTGCGACTGAGGTTGAGGCTGGGGGTGGGGTTGTAGAGGGTGTAATTGACCTTGTTGTTGGGGTTGTTGTTGATAATATTGACCTCCGTAAAGGTTATACGGTAAATTCATTGAAAGAAAAACAAATTTATTTTTGGCGTATAGATCTTCGTAGTTTATGCGCGCTGTAAGTTTTAGTCAAATAAGCCATGCAAAGAAACTGAAGAATTCGCGAAAAAGTACTGGGCCCGCGTCCGAGCCTGCGGCCTGGATGGTACAATATTTGTCGCGAAGCTTGAAGGAGTAAAGGGGCAACAGGCAGGTCTCGATTAAACATACTTGAATGACTTCCAAGGAATTAACTACGTTTGTCATCGATCTACACGATAGCTTAAACAAGCCCCTTCCATCTGGTGAGGCTGCTCTTAATTTAGGTCTTAATTACTTCTATAATCAAGTAATTGCAAAGCTTGTTCGCGCAAGAGTAACTGACTACATTTCATTATTAACTACTCATTCCCCAATTACAAATCACACTTTTGATGGTGAAGATGATCTAGATGGATTAAATATTGTATCTGAAAACAAAGCCCCTACTTTAGCGGATTTAAAACAATTCCGTTCGCTTTTGGTACCTAATTTAGATGCTCAGTCTGTGCCCTGTGATGCAGTAAACGGACTCCTGGTAGCAATTGCTTTAATGGGAGAACATGCAAAAGGTTCATTTATTCGTAATGTCGTAGTGGTGACAAATGGTAGTGAATCTGTGGATTCATTTGAAACCCCTTTGGTACAAGCTTCTATTGATGCAGTGAATAATTCGAACATAAATGTCACAATTATAGGAATAGGCTTTGCAGAAAACAAAGACCTGGAAATCGTGAATCTTTGGAATGACTTGGTCTCGAAATACAACAATGGGAAAGTTTTGGATGCAAACGACGTTGAAGGTATTTTATCACATAACCCACCTCTTAAAAGAGTTGATCCTCGTGCTTCGTTTTCGGGCTTATTAAGATTCGGGGATATTGGTGATACTAATGATCCCAACCCTTTGGCAATGGATGTGGAAGTTTACCCGGGAACAATGCCGGAAAAATTACCTTCTTTCCACCATTACCTCGTCGAGGAAAAGGGGGAAAAAGTCCAGGAGCTCACGACCAAATACAACTATTTTACCGAGTTCGAGACTGAAGATGGTGTAGAATCCTTACCTGTTGAAAAGGGTGATTGGTCTGATGGGTACAAGTATACCAACAAGAATATTCATGTTGTGGACTCAGAGTACTTGAAATCAGCAAAACTCAAGGCTTCTCCTGGGCTTGATATTCTTGGATTTCTCCACATAAACGACTTGCCCGTAGCTTATTTTACAGATGACTCTAAGTACTTACTTCCCTCCAAAAACCTGACAAACGATAACTTACTCAAATATGGAGGGCTCTGTCAGGCCATGATTCAGCTGGATACTGTGGCTATTGCTCGGTATGTGCAGAAGGAAAACGAAGAAATCAAGCAGTGTGCTTTGGTACCTGCTCGTGCCAAAGTTACGTCCAAATATGCCTACGCCATGCAAATTGTCAGACTTCCATACAAAGAGGATGAAAAAATTGGTAGGTTTCCTCCTTTAACGGGTGAAGAATCCACAAACGAAATGAAGTTGATGGAAACGTTTATTTTGGCAAGAGACTTGGATGATAACGACGAGAATGTTTTGGTGGCAGGAGAGAATGAAACTAGTAAAACATTTTGTATTGAAAACGAAAAGCTTGGGCTCCTTTCCCACCAAACACTTGGTTGCAAAGTTGACCAGAAAAAGCAAATTAGTACTGATGATAAGCTTTTATCACGGAATCCAGGAATCCACAAATTCCAGAAAAACTTATATAAAATGATCGAAAAGGCTGCTCTGGTAGATAACGTTTATGAGCTTTTCAATAGCCCTGAGTTTCTTGAAAAACACATGACGGTTGGAAACGACACTAATCTTTTCAACTTGAAGAATATTTTTTTGAACCAGAACTCACTTGTGGATCCTGACTGGCTTAGTGATATTCACAGAACCGATAAATTGATACAAGATCTTTCTAAAACCACCACGCCGTTCCGTCCCACAGTTAAGAAAAGAAGACTTCAAAAGGAAAAAGAGGGTGCTGGAACATATGGGGAAAATGAAGGTGCTTTTGAAGTTATTGATATCGACAGTCTTTTTGACTAGTTATTATATAAAGAGTAATTAATAAAGTGTAAAGACATTGCTACTCTCGAGAAACTTCTACGATACCTGAATTAATATACAGTCTATGGTCTATCATTAACGCATAAAGTAATTATATTTACCAGCTTGGTGTCTAGAATCACCCGATTGCAAATCCCACAGGATCTCTACATCGATCTCTCTAGGGTTCTTGATGTTTGGTCTAGCAGAAATCTTCCCCTTGATGGTATCTTTCTGTTTGACATCCAATACCTGATCCATATAAAAGACGGTTTGTTTCCAATGGGTGTATTG
Organism: Yamadazyma ubonensis; assembly: GCA_030572075.1. Classification (NCBI taxonomy): domain Eukaryota; kingdom Fungi; phylum Ascomycota; class Pichiomycetes; order Serinales; family Debaryomycetaceae; genus Yamadazyma; species Yamadazyma ubonensis. The sequence goes on along the minus strand of JAJLZG010000018.1, from coordinate 160,824 downwards.
ATTCATTGGACCAGTTTTCAAAACAACTTTTTCGTCACCTGGGAAATCACAATCGAACCAAACAATATAAGCATGACATAATTCGTTTGCGGTTGGCTTCAATTCGAATTCTCTGGTGAAATTTAAGTCATCTTTAGAGACGGTGTTGATATCGAATTCAAAAAACTTATGGGCATTGGTGATTAATGACCCATTATCAACGGTATCGACCAAAGGTTCAACCATTGCAATGTTGATGAAAGGAGAGTAGTCAAAGCCGTAAACATCATTCCAGTAATTGATTTTTTCATCCTTGTATTCACCATCTTCAATACCTGCTATGTACATTGAGCATTTATCAGGTAAAATCAAGCCTCCTTCAACCAAATAACGGTCACGAGCGTACAAAACAGTATCCAACATACTTTCGTATAATAAAAAGTATCCCATCCATTCAGAGATGATAATATCAACTTTTTCAACTGGTAATGTGATATCTTCTAATTTACCTTGGACCAAAGTAATTTTATCGGAGAATCCGTTCAATGCAGTGATTTCCTTGGCCTTCTCGATGATATTAGACATATCAACAGCATAGACATGTTTAGCACCGGCATTGGCAGCAAACATGGATAAAATTCCAGTTCCGCATCCAACATCCAACACGATTTTGTCTTTGAAAAGGTGTCTGTTTTTGTACATGGCAGAACGATATGATAAGGTTCTGGAGGTATCTTTCAACATTTCCTCGTGGATCCCGAAGTGATCGTACGATGAGAAGTAGTGTTGTTCAGTGAATGGCAAGGCTGATTTATCGGTTGCAGACATGGTGAAGATATTTTTGCTCATCGCGTTTTGAGAATCTGGAGACAGATTTCTTTTGCAGAGATATTACAAGTCTAAGAGTGTTTGAGTGTTAGAGGTTGGATCTGGTACATTTTGTGGCATGGGGTTGAATGGGACTGAATTGGCACTTTATTTTTTTTTTTTTCTATTTGCAGCCCAATTCATTTTGAGTATTTTGTAGATTGCAGTTAATTGTATTAGTACTTGTTTGAACTGTGTTTGAATTGTGTATGAACTGTGTTTGAACTGTTTTTGTATGAATTGAATTGTTTGAACTGTATATGTTTGAATTGAATTGTTTGAACTGTATTTGTATGAATTGAATTGTTTGGATTGTATCTGTTTGAATTGCATTGTTTTGTATTTTTAAAAAACGTCAATTCATATTTTTCACTCTCATTTGCGTTTTTCACGAATTACACTTTATTTTCTATGAACCAAGGCGTTTGTTGACTTAATTATGATCAATGCCCGTCTGACCAATGCCCGTCTATCAAACTGCCATTCAGATACTACTGGTACGATCTAAAACACGATCACCAAGAGAAAGTGGGTGTCAAACGAAAAAGATCAACGTCGTCAGCTCGCTTAATTCGAGATATAAATAGACCATTTTCACACCGGTTAAACCTAAAAGCCCAAGAAAAGTTGCACCTTATTCGTATACAGAAGAAGGCCTACACCAAAGTCTACAGTAAAGTCCACATTAAAGTCTATACCATGTTCAGAATACACCAGTCACTGCAAGATAAATCACCAAAAGTTACCCTACAATTCACAGCATAAAAACTACACGAAAATTCTACAGATAGTCTAAACATTCTCTAAATTAACCCGTAACTTCTGCAATTTTAGCCACTTTGGCTAATTTTAAAATTCAAAGTCAAATCCACAATCGAAACCAAGTCAATCCAAACCAAACTTACAGATCACGTCTACATCTGCATCTCTACACGGTACGCCCACATCACCTCGGGTGCACTAAAATAAAATCGCAGTGAAAAACCAATATCACACATGAGGTTCACGTTCGCTTTCTTCATAGTTCTCTTAGAGGCACTCACCAGTGTCACGGGATCCAGAATTCCTACCAGAGACTACGAGAACAAGAACTACTTTGTAGTTGAGATCGATACTTCCAACTCGTCTGATCCTTTAACCGATTTCATACACGCCAATAACTATAAATATGAACATCAAGTGAGAGGCTTGGACGACCACTTTGTGTTTTCTATCCCCAAAGATCACACCCACAATCAGTTTTTGGGAAACTATAACTCAGATAACCACAGTCTTTTGAAAAGACAGGATTTTGAACTGGAATATGATTCAATAGTTTCGAATAAACACTTGAAACTGATTCTGCTTTTAAAGCCTAAAACATTACAGAAAAGACTCCCTGTTCCAATAGTTCCAGAAAAGAGAGCTTTCGTTCCCGTGGATTCGTCCCAATTACCCATCAAAGATGCAAGTGAAAAATTGGACATAAACGATCCAATGTTTCCCGAACAATGGCATTTAATTAACCCATCTTATCCAGGAAACGACGTTAATGTCACCGGCTTGTGGTACGAGGGTATCACTGGGGAAGGTGTCGTGGTGGCCGTGGTGGACGACGGCTTGGACTACGAGCACAATGATTTGAAAGATAATTTCAATGCAAAAGGTTCGTGGGATTTCAACGATAACACCAACTTACCTAAACCTAGATTGTACAACGACTACCACGGGACCCGGTGTGCTGGGGAAATCGCTGCTGTGAAAAATGACGTTTGTGGTGTAGGTGTAGCTTTTAAGTCTCAAGTCAGTGGTGTAAGAATTTTATCAGGATCTCTTACAGCTGAAGATGAAGCTGCTAGTTTGATTTATGGCTTGGACGTAAACGATATTTACTCGTGTTCCTGGGGCCCAACTGATGATGGGAAAACTCTTTCTGCACCTGAAAAAATCGTTAAAAAGGCTATGGTGAAAGGAATTCAAGATGGTAGAGATCAAAAAGGATCCATCTACGTATTTGCATCGGGAAATGGTGGTAGAAGTCAGGACTCGTGTAACTTTGACGGATATACCAATTCGATCTATTCTATCACCGTTGGAGCCGTGGATTATAAGGGATTACATCCTACATATGCCGAAGCTTGTAGTGCAGTTATGGTGGTAACTTACTCCTCTGGTTCAGGAGAACACATTCACACCACCGACTTCAAAGATAAGTGTTCTTCGCTGCACGGAGGTACGTCTGCTGCTGCTCCATTAGCAGCTGGGATTTTTGCGTTGGTTTTGCAGGCTAATCCTGATTTGACCTGGAGAGATTTGCAATACGTGGCTGCGTTGAGCAGTGTCCCTGTTAACGAAGACGACGGCCACTACCAGTTAACTGCGATGCAAAGAAAGTATTCTCACAAGTACGGATATGGGAAAATTGATGCTTACAAGATGGCTCATTTTGCCAAAACTTGGAAGAATGTCAAGCCTCAATCGTGGTACTATTCAGACGTGGTTAGTGTTAATGAGAAGATCGAAATCGAGTCGCCAAACAGCAAAGACTTGAGGAAAATTATTTCTTCCACCTTGAAAATTGGCAAAGAAGAAATGGAAGTGATGAACTTGGAAAGAATTGAGCACGTTACTGTCACCGTTAATATCAAGGCTACATATAGAGGTCAAGTAGGAATTAGATTAAAGTCTCCATTTGGAGTCACCAGTGATTTAGCTACTTTCAGAAGACGTGATAAGAGTAATTCTGGTTTCACCAATTGGACATTCCTGTCTGTAGCTCATTGGGGTGAAAAGGGAACTGGTGATTGGACTTTAGAGGTTTTCAATGATCTCAAAACTGAGAGCAATGAAATCGAAGTTGTTGACTGGCAGTTGCGATTCTTTGGAGAAAGTAAAGATGCTGATAAAGCCGAGAAGTTCGATATTGATAAGGACTATGCTGAAGTCAGAAGAGACAGAATCGTGGAGAAGTATAAGCCTGTGAAGTCTGATAAAGAGACACAAACTCCGACTGTAACCACGAAGTCTAAGGAGACCAAAAAGCCTGAAGATGACAAGAAGACTGAAGAAAAGAAACCCGAACCAACTGAAAACTCTGAAAAACCTGAAACCACCAAGAACCCTGAAACATCTACAGAATCACCAACCACCATAAGCGAGGCCAAAGGAAAGGAAAACCCAGTTTCATCTCCTGTCACCGAAACTGATGAGCCAGAAGAGAGCGAGGAGCCAGAAGATGGTAAAAGTGCATATAATTCTGATCACAAAGGGCTTTATTTTATGGCATTAGTGGGTGTAGGATTTGTGATTCTAGTGTTGATCATGAAGTACCACAAGACACCAGGTAGTTCCAGAAGAAGAAGAAGGGACGAATACGAATTCGATATAATCCCCGGTGAAGATTACAGCGACAGCGAGGATATTGATTCCCATGATTCGTTTGATCTCGGACACAGAAATGATGATGATTTGACTGCTGATGAGGAGAGAGATAGATTGTACGATGAGCTTAATGCAGAGCCATTACCAGGCTACGAGCAGCATGATGAGATGTTTAAAATAGGTGATGATGAAGAGGATAGAAAGCCTAGTAAGAAAGTTGCATTTGAAGACGAAGTATCGAAATCTCAGCCTGACAGCACCGAAAATAAAGATGAAGATAAATAGTATATAGACAATACAGTCTTACGATTCGCTCAACACTCAACAAAAAAAGTACTAAAAAAGAATACCCCACGGACGAAAGAACGAGCGAAAGAGGGAACGGAAGTTTTAGTTCCCGTGGCACGTGACACCCTATAGTAGAATAATTAACACCCCCGAAGTCATTCATAAGCGGTACTCGTAACCATAGTGGCAATAAGTCTATGATTACACATCCATGGTTGCAAACTCGCGAAAACCGGAGCAGAGGGCGGCGGAAATTCCCCAACCAGAAATCGAAATTTGAGACTCAAAATCGAGACTTGAGATTCGAGACTCGATAAGAATCACAGGCCTGCCTTCTGTCCGTTTTACATGATTATAAGCTCCCTTTATCCATGATTCAAATTTAATTAATGTTTAAATCCTTATCTTCCTCTCACCAATTCTATAGACCTCTACTCACTAGTTTCCGCGTGATATGTCGCATTACTAATACCATTCGTGCCCAAAATCGCAATGCAAAGTCCCGCACACTGCGAAGCCGGTGATTGAAAAAAGATAAAAAGCGACCATCACCAACAATTAATTAATTTGTAATTTAGTCAATTGAATTAATTTATTACTAAAAATGTCGGATTCATTTGGTGAATATTCTACTATTGTAGTCTTTGGTGCTTCTGGTGATTTGGCCAAAAAGAAAACCTTCCCTGCTTTATTTGGTTTATTCCGTGAAGGTCATTTACCAAATACTGTAAAGATTATTGGTTATGCTAGATCAAAAATCTCTGATGAAGACTTCAAAACTAGAATTGCTGAAAAGTTCAAATACCCTGAAGATCAAAAGGATAAAGTTGATCAATTCTTGAAATTGTGTAGTTATACTCAAGGTCAATATGATACTCCTGAAGGATATGAGCTTTTAAATAAGCAAATTGAAGAATACGAATCAGCCAATTCTGGTGCTAAGAATGAAAGATTATTCTACTTGGCTTTACCTCCTTCTGTATTTGGAACTGTTGGTGCTAATATTAAGAAATATACTTATCCAAAAGAAGGTAGATTAAGATTGATTGTTGAAAAACCTTTTGGACATGATTTGGAAAGTTCTAACCAATTGCAAAAAGAATTGGCTCCCCTTTTCACTGAAGATGAATTATACAGAATTGATCATTATTTGGGTAAAGAAATGGTTAAAAACTTATTGGTATTAAGATTTGGTAATGAATTATTAAGTGCTGCTTGGAACAATAAACATATAAGATCGATTCAAATCTCTTTCAAAGAAGCTTTTGGTACTGATGGTAGAGGAGGTTACTTTGATGAAATTGGTATCATCAGAGACGTTATGCAAAATCATATCTTACAAGTATTGACATTATTAACCATGGAAAGACCAAGTTCTTTTGATCCTGAAGCTATCAGAGATGAAAAAGTTAAGGTTTTGAAAGCCATTGAAGAATTCGATCAAAATGATGTATTATTGGGTCAATATGGTAAATCTGAAGATGGATCTAAACCTGGTTACTTGGATGATGATACTGTCAAGGAAGGTTCCAAGTGTGTTACTTATGCTGCCCTTGGATTGAAAATTAACAATGAAAGATGGGAAGGTGTTCCAATTGTATTAAGAGCTGGTAAAGCTTTAGATGAATCTAAGGTTGAAATCAGAGTTCAATACAAGCCTGTTGCTAAAGGGGTATTTAAGGAAATTCAAAGAAATGAATTGGTTATTAGGATTCAACCTAAGGAAGCTGTTTATCTTAAAATTAATTCTAAGATTCCTGGTATTTCTACTGAAACTTCTTTAACTGATTTAGATTTAACTTATCTCACAAGGTATTCTAAAGATTTCTGGATTCCTGAAGCTTACGAAGCTTTAATCAGAGATTGTTATTTAGGAAACCATTCTAATTTTGTTAGAGATGATGAATTAGCTATTAGTTGGGCATTATTTACACCTCTATTGAAATACCTTGAAGGTGAAAATGCTCCACAACCTGAAATTTACCCATATGGTTCAAAGGGTCCAAAGGGTTTAAGAGAATTTTTGAACAAACATGGTTATGTGTTTAGTGACCCAGGTACTTACCAATGGCCATTGACCACTCCAAGTGTCAAGGGAAAGATTTAGGTGTTAGATACTCCTATTCTATGAATTATTTGAATAAACATTGAACGGTTAGTTTCTTCTTACGTAGACAGATCGAACTAGGATAACACAAGTAACTAGTTTCAGTTGCGCAACTAAATCTTATATAAACTACAACCCTGTAAAGTGAATTAATTATCAGACATCCATGGAAGGTCTAGAAGCGGTCACCGGCATACTAAGATGGGTTCTTTATGTATGCTACCGAGGAAACTGCGAATGTTACACGGAAATTTCATCATTAAAAAATTCACATTACAAGCATCACAATTTGAATAGTGCTTATTGATTCGATTATAGATCAGAATTGTAAATTACTGGCAAGTAAAAGCTAAAATTAGGTTCAAAGAACTACTAAAATTAACGTATTATCAACCCTGTCGTCATAGTCGAATCAGACAGGCAAGAAGTATACTCCTTTTCATCATTTGATAATCCAATCACTAAGCCCTAGTCAAAGTGTGATGTGAAGAAAAAAATCTTTTGGCAGAATTGGGGTTTTTATATTCGCGATGCGGTTACCCGGAGCGTAGACAAGCCCAGATAGAATTATATGGAATCTAGATGGAATCTGAATAAAATCTGAATAATGTTAATCGGGCTTCTGTGTTGTTAAATATTCCTGGAACAGGACAAATATTAATCTATCGCACGAGAAGAAGCTTATTAACAAAAAATCTTAAAACTTGAATTTTGCAGTATTTCCTGAATTCTCTAAAACAAACAATTAGTTCCAACACTTCAGGGGTTTTGTAAACTGAACTTCTGTAACAAAAGTGTTTATATTCCACACACTTAAAGCCCAAATACTCCACATCTCATCAAGCCTTCTTATCTCTCATCTCATCGCGAAAAAATATCATGAAGATCTTAGCATCGTCAGACGAAACTGGTGTACTTAAGGAGGTCATCTGCTCTAAAGGCACAGATACGTCCAAGAAAGATGGAATTAAACCCACTTCGGTTGAAAAAGTCTGTTTGGAGCCTTCTCCATCTATCAGGGCTAAAGTAATTGACATGTTCATATTCGAAGACAATTTAGTCACTTTGAGATTAGATGGATCGGTTTGCATTTATAATTCACAAGATTACGAATTGGTCAAGCACGTCAAAGTAAGCAGTGATAAACCAATAGCTTTGGTAAATTTAAGCCAATTTGGTGCTTTTATAGTAGCTTTTGAGACCAATAAAGTTTACGTTATGACAATTGATGATGAGCCAGTTGAATTGGTCTTACCCGTAGGAGAAAAACCAATATGTTCATTTGTGGCCAACCAACATAAGCCTGGAGTATTTGCTTTGGGAGGAGAAGAAAATGACATAAAGCTTGTTAGTTTATTTGAAAAACCTGCCAAAAGGTTTATCAAAACTAAATTTGATCCTAAAGTTATATTTGAAGCAGAAAATGTTCCAAATGATTTCTTGGACTTAAGAGTTCCTATCAGTATCAAGCATATCAGATTCATTAGTGAAGAGAAATTCATATCTGTTACCAAGTATGGACAATTACGTATTTACGATACAAGCATTCAAAAAGCACCAATTCACGATTTCAAAATCGGACAAAAACCTATAATACAAGTTGCTCTCACAGAAGACAATGCCGTGCTAAGCGATACCACAAGTTTGATTGCAAAGTACTCATTAACCAAAATCGATAGCAATGCAACTAAAATCATTTCTGCTTCAGCTGGAGAACTCAGAAGACCTCTGGTGAAACTTTTGGGAAAATTCAACGAAGGAACAAATACCGGTGCCACACATGCTATTTACAACTTTAAAGATAAGTATGTAGCCACTGGAGGTTTAGATCGTTACTTGAGAGTGTTTGATATCAAGACCAGAAAGCTTGTTGCTAAGGTTTACGTTGGAACCCAAATTTCAAGTATCATTGTTGTAAGTGACGACGAAGAAGCAGAAATCGAAGCCCCTAAACTTTCAAAGAAAAAGAGACTTGAGGAAGATGAAGATATGTGGAGCCAGTTGGATTCTAACGAGAAGAACGTCAATAATGAGAAGACCAAAAAACTCAAGAAGAAATCCCGTAGAATTTGAAAAGGACTCCAATTAGAAAATGTATACTATCAAATAGACAAATTGCGTAATTATTTATCGTCTTCATCTGCAGTAGCACCAGTACTATTACTGGTATTGATCACACTCATGCATTTCCATTCATTCAAGTAATTACATTTCCATAATCTGACTTTCCCATCATCCCCAGCACTACTTAATATAGTACCGGTAACATTCCAATTGACTCTCCATACTTCACCTTTATGGTCTCCTAGAACAGCAATGGTTTCTAACTTGAGTCCCAGGCTTTCATCTATAGCTTTGAATATCCTTACGTACCCATCTTTGCATCCGGTGGCTATCAAGTGGTACCCTCTTCCCATTGAAGGTGCCCAGTTTACTGACCGTATAAGACCATTGTGCTCAGGTAAATTACCGATTTTTTTATACTTGATAGTTCCTTCTTGATTATTTGAATCTTCACTCGAATCTTCAAATGGTGAATAAATAAACCCTTGATCAAGAGCTATTACAATAAACATTCCTTTCGCAGAGAACTTGGATGGACACCATTCTATTGAAAAACTACTCTGGAGATTTTTGGCAGGAAGCTGCAGGCTAAGAATAGGGATTTCGGTAGTAAGAGACCAGTTGGTCAAATCTGCTGGATTTAAAGACTCATAGATTCTGAATATTCCGTCACTTCCTACACATGATAATTTCAATCCTAAGTGATTAGGGGCAAAAACCACGTCGTAAATTGGCCCATAAGACTCAATTGCTAGCGTAGAAAGTTTCATCCACCTTCTTCCTGAGCCCTGAAGTTCTTCGGGCTGTTCTTGCCAAATTTTGACGGTTCTATCGTAAGAACAAGAGGCAATGATCTTTGAACTCGAAAATTCGGGATGGGCCCAAGTGACTTTCACTATCAGCGAGTCATGGGCTTTCCACAGGTCATTTAGGACCCACAGGTTGGAGGCCTGGTCCAAATCGAACACTTTGATGTGCTGATCTGACGAAACGGTTGCGATATGCCGGCCGTAGAAGTCGTACTTGATATCGTGCACCAACTCTTCGTGGCCCGTGATAAAAGGTTTCATAGATTGTTCTGTATGGGATACTTAATATGACAAGCAAATACTACAATAGTACTGAAACAGAATATTATGTTTGGTTATACTCAGCAGATAGAGTATTGTAGATAAAGTGAAAAAACGCGGCTAATTCACGTCAAATATTTACCATGCTATGGGTCAAAGTGTCTCTATTAGTACTAGCAGGATCCATGGTGGCCTCCAATAGTCCGATCCAGACTTCAGTGGCGTTTGGGATCCTAGGATACCTCATCACAGCCCTGTTAATTCCCAGATTAGGCGAGCTGTTTATTAAAATCGGCCTTAAAGGTAAAGACATGTCAAAGAAAGGACCCGTAAATCCAATCCCAGAATCAATGGGGGTGGTTAGTGCCGTCACATACTTGTTGATGATGTTCTTGCTTATCCCATTTGTGTTTTTCAAGTACTTGGTTTCGTATTCAAACTTATCTAATGAAGCATACCAGTCTAAAAATTACTTGGATCAATATACTTCAGTTGAACACACCACGTTGTTCCCCCATAATAAATTGGCCCAGTATCTTAGTGCTGTCATCTGCTTACAGGCCACCATTCTTCTCGGGCTTTTTGACGATTTGTTCGATATTAGATGGAGACATAAGTTTTTCTTACCGGCCGTTGCTTCGCTTCCTTTGCTTATTGTTTATTATGTCGATTTCAGTGTCACTTCCATTGTAATTCCTACGTTTGTTTCCAGCCACCTAGGTGACTTGGTGCTTGATTCGGTCAATGCTATTATTAAATTAGGTAACCATATCGTCACATACATCACCGGGTTAACATTCAGTACTTTGGGCACAGATTACTCAGTTCCGGTTGGAAGTCCCAAATTACTAGACTTGGGGATTTTCTACTACATCTACATGTCAGCAATTCTGATCTTTTGCCCTAATTCCATTAATATTCTTGCCGGAATCAACGGATTGGAAGTAGGCCAATCGGTGGTGTTAGTAGTGATATTTCTTATTAACGATTTTTGCTACCTTTTATCCCCAGATGTGACAAATGCAGCCTACGACTCCCACCTCTTTTCAGTAGTGTTTTTATTGCCATTGCTTGGGGTTTCTCTCGGACTACTCCAGTATAATTGGTTTCCTGCCAGGGTGTTTGTGGGTGATACATATTGTTATTTCAGTGGAATGGTGTTTGCATTGGTGGGGATTTTAGGTCATTTTTCCAAGACGCTTTTAATCTTTTTCCTTCCCCAAATCCTTAATTTCTTGTATTCTGTACCCCAGTTATTCCACATTGTTCCATGCCCAAGACACAGGCTACCAAAGTTCAACGAAAAAGATGGACTTATGTATCCAAGTTTCGGAGAGGTTAAAAAGAAGGGAGTTCTGGTATTGATATTAAGAGTCTTTGAGATATTTGGCATCATTAGACTCGAAAGAGAGAAAGGAGAGATCACCAGGTTTACTAATATGACGATCATTAATCTCAATTTGGTGTGGTTTGGGGCTATGAGAGAAGATACGTTATGTATGGTGATTTTGGGCCAACAGTTAGCACTTGGTCTTGGAATGATTCTTGTGAGGCACACGGTAGGTCCGTGGTTGTTTGGGTACGATAACCTTAATTGGAGAATCAGTTAGTAGTAGATAGAGATTAATAAATAGAGATCAGTTAAGTGACCAGATGTGTAAGTATAGTCAATAGAATATGGATAGAGTGATCAGTTAATAACTAAAATAGATTTATAGAGGAAGCTAATAGACAGAAAAGATAAATAGACGAAACCAACAGATGGAATTAATAGAACAATTAGTAAAGGGTTTACTGAACAGTACCATTGACAGAAGAAACACAAGAGAGAAATAAATTTCAGACAATGAATTCTCGTAGTCTAAGAAAACCAACTATTGGAGATTTTTCACTCACTGCAAGAGACACCCAATTTAACAATTAAACTCTACAAAACCAAGACAAATTCCCTAAGCATACTTTATCACCACCACTAAACCAAGTAGTACACACCACCACAATTCCCAATCCCAATCCCAGGCCTATCACCAAGTCTATCACCAACCATAGATCAACGCTAGTCACATATTCGCGATAATTTCAACTATGCCTCCTCCACCACCACCACCTCCCCCAGCTCCAGGTGCCCCGCCACCACCGCCAATGCCCAGCATGAGCACCCCAGCTCCAAACCCAATGGGCAGAGATGCACTTTTGGGTGATATCAGAAAGGGAATGAAATTGAAAAAGGCTACTACAATTGATAAATCAAAGCCCTTACTAGATGCGAAACTGTCAGGATCAGTTGCTCCACCTCCAGCTTCGGTTCCTTCAGGCCCATCTTCAGGCCCATCCGTACCATCAGGCCCACCAATCCCACAGTTGGGTGATATTTTCGCTGGAGGTGTTCCGAAATTGAAATCAAAGGATAATCGATCAGGCAAAGTCCCGGTTTCTGCACCCAAAATCCCGGGTTCGACGCCTCCAATACCAGCTGTTTCGACACCACCAGTTGCAAGTCCGCCCGTGCTGGCTCTGGTGCCCAAAGTCCCGTCGGGAAGACCGCAAAAACGGGTTTCTTCCGGGCCTTCAGTACCAGCTCATCCTACAGTAACACCACCAGCACCACCAGCCCCAGCACCACCAGCCCCAGCACCACCAGCACCTACTCCACCCAGCACGGCACCACCAGCACCTAAACCACCTTCTCTGGCCCCTCCAGCACCAGCACCACCTTCTCTGGTACCACCTTCAGTACCTTCTGCTCCAGTACCTTCTAGCCTAAAAGTGCCAAAACTACCACCGTCTAGACCAAAGAAATCAGGCCATTTGAGAAACAGCTCCAGAGGCTCTGCGTCGTCGTTTGAACCTTCGCCTCCTCTGTCGCCAGCTCCTCCTTTACCTACCACCAGTGCCCCACCAATTCCTACCGGTGCCCCACCGCTTCCAGGTTCAGCACCACCACTTCCTGGTTCAGCCCCACCACTTCCTACGACTAGCACACCACCAGCACCACCATTACCCAGTACAAATGCCCCACCAGCACCACCACTTCCTAGTTCTAGTGCCCCACCAGCACCACCACTTCCTAGTTCTAGTGCCCCACCAGCACCACCACTTCCTAGTTCTAGTGCCCCACCAGCACCACCACTTCCATCGTCAAACGCACCACCTCCACCTCCAAGTGCACCACCAAGCCTGAAACCTGCTCCTTCATCTTCCCCAGCTGCTCCAGCTGCTGCTCCCGGTGGTTTACCTTTTCTCGCTGAAATTAATGCTAGAAGAAACAATGCTTTCGTGGTCGACTCAGAAACGGTAGCTTCAAAACCTGCTTCCAGCTCTTCAGTTTCTTCGGCTCCACGGGTCCCATCCTCGTCAGCTCCAAGAGTCCCTTCTTCTTCTGCACCAAAAGTACCAACTTCACCACCAAGGGCCCCTCCAGCACCGAAACTCGCTACTCCCAAGGTGCCACAATTCAACCCACCTATTCCCCAGCCCCCAAAGAACTTGGCTTCGAAAATCCCCCCAGCACCATCAGCACCATCAGCACCACCAACAGCACCATCAGCACCGCCATCAGCACCACCGGCTCCACCACTGGCCCCACCGGCCCCATCCGCACCAAAAATTCCAACGGCTCCAGCTCCTCCAGTCGCTACACCACCTGTCTCGACACCTCCAGTGCCAAAAGCACCAATCCCACTGGCCCCACTGGCCCCAAGAGAAACAAAACACCCAGGAAAACTACAGGCAAATGCTCCCCCAATTCCTGCCATGTTTGGAGCTCCAATGCCATCTCATCATGCTCAAGAAGCTCAAGAAAGCGACTCGGGCTCAGACTTTGAAACCGGCCTGGAAGACGAAGCACCTGCACAGTCCGTGCCACCATCATTACCACCACAAGCACCTTCAGTTCCCCCATCAGCACCACCATCAGCACCACCATCAGCACCACCATCAGCACCGCCATCGGTTCCCCCATCGGTCCCTCCTTCCGCCCCATCAGCTCCTTCCGGAGGGTTCGAAAGGAAACCGTACAAAAAAGCAGCTCCTCCCCCTCCTCCAGGCGGTAAAAATGCTTCATCTCTCGACCTGCAACAACACGCTGGAGAATCGTTAAGAAAAATCCTGGCCCTGGCTTATACTATCAACACATCTATAAGAGGTAGCGAATCAACTGCTAGAATAAAGATCCCGGATTCAAGCAGGTTCAAGTTTTCAAACGCAAAATCAATTCCACACCCTAGAAGATTTGAAAACAAAAAAGTTAAGTTGTATCCTAGTGGAAGAGGGCTGTCTCTTCCTTTAGATCTCAGTCTGTTTGACTAGTATAGTTTAGATTAATTGCACTAGAAGGTCTACAATGTACATTATAATATCTATTTCCTAACTTTTTGGATCCCATTGTTGCACCACTCGGTCGTAAAACGAACAAGTCAATACACCTTCATGGCCCCAGTCTCCTCCATAACACATACTCTCGTGATCTCCCTTGAAATACTTGGTAACCTCAAACTTATCATCACCAGCTTCTACTATTCTAGCTCCATCATACATGCAACACACAAGCACTTTATCTTCGTTATCTGGAGAAGGGATGAGTCTCCAAACACCTCCACCCAAATTCTCTTGATGCAAAACTTTTGGCATGTATCCAGGAATCAAGGTAGAATTTTCACTATCTATAGCCCTAGCATCTAGCACCCGTAAATTATCATCATAAGATCCTGTCCAAATATGCGAAGGATTTCTTCTGGGAAGAATGGAAACAACACCAGCTTCATGATGGCGAGTAGTGGTTTTCCAGATCATGTCGTTTGTACGTAAATCATGGGCAATAAGCTTAGCATCATCACCTCCAGTAAACACTACGTTGGCCAATTGAGATGTTCCAAAAGCACTGATCCAACACTCGAGCTCATGGGATGTGTTAAAGTAGTCTGTAGTCCCAGAAGAAAGGTTTATATTCGCAATTTGCCCATCAGTACATGTAGCTATGATAGAAGTACCATCTGAGTTAAAGTTAACTGAAGTTACAGTTTCTTCAAAGACATGATATTTTTGAATTTGCTGAAGCTCAATTGTGTGGTCAAACTTCCAAAGAATTACAGAACCATCATTGTGGCACGAAGCTATATTTTGGTTGAATATTTTTAGGTCAAGCACTGCTTTAGTAGGGTAAGATTTAACTAGATCAAGCGTATCTCCATGTTTATAAAGATCTATTGACCCGTGTTTTTTTCCATCTTCTTCTAGCTTATACGTGCCTAGAAACACAATCGACCTATCACCTGGATAATACAATACACTGCATGGTGGGAGCTTTGTATGTAATAACTGTAATCTTTTGCAACTTAACATGAGATGAGCCGCGAATATTTATTTCTGTTATAACTAGTTCTACTATAACTACTTGCTGCTAATATAGTTATTACCATGAGTATTGCACAACGGTGGATGAGCTTACCCTTGAAAGCCCGGTTATATATAGGGGGCCTGACATTCATAGTGGCTTTGGCTGCAGACTATGCGTTGGGTAAATTGGAACAAGAAGCGAAAGCTAGAAAAGAAATCGAGGCAGAACTTACAAAGTAACGAGATATGATTGGATGCTTACTTTAATTTATAGATAAATAGAAAACAAGTCTAATTAAGGAATCCCTTTTTGGTGTAGTCTTTTCTTGTAGAAGAAATAAACTCGAGGAATTTAGCTGGGTTAGAATCAATACCTCTAGAGTAGACAAATTGAGAAGCTAAGTGAGTAGCGAATAAAGCCTTGAGGTAAGATTCTGGAACTCTTTCGATGATCTTTTCAATACCGATTTCCTTCAACAATAATGGTGGTAAAGAATCCAATAAAACAGCATTTCTGAACTCTTTATCGTCATTCCATAATTCATTAGAGTTGGCTAATTCATCAGCTAACTTGTTGATGGTAACAGATAATTTATCACTTAATTCAGTGAAAGTAGTACCGGTTTGCTTCTTTAAATTCCAAAGAGCTTGGAACTCATTTTGGGCATTGGTGACAATAACCTTTTGAACTTGCTTAACGTAATCCTTGTAGAATTGAGGAGTTTCATGAGTCTTGCTGTCAACACACATGTTAGCTAAGAATCCTTTATCATCAAAAGATAATGAAGCCAAAACTTCTAAAGAAGAAGAAGTAACACCACCCTTGTTAGTAGAAGCATCTTTAAAGATAACAGCACCAGCTTGTTCCAAAACAATCTTAGCAGATTGTGTGATAAATAAATTGGCACCTTCAACAATGTAAGGAACAACAGATTTACCAGTCTTAGGGTTGATCAATTCATAAACGTTATTGGTGTCAATAGCAGCTGGTCTACCACCACATGGAACGAACAAAGAAACCAAATCATCACCGTAGTTTTCGTGGATCTTAACGTGGAAAGTATTTCTGAAAGCAACACCAGAAGTAACATTGATACCATTTGGTAATTGAATATCAACATCATCAACAAGAACTCTGTAACCATCTTTAGATAATTTGGAGAGATCAAAGTGGTCAATCATCTTTCTTTCCTTAGCTAATCTCAACAATTCAGTCTTATCAAGACCATTTGGATCAGCAAGAACACCAGAACCATCAACAATACCAACATATTGTTCATCTCTTGATAATAAGATTTCGTTACTTCCCAAATCACCATCTGGACCACCAGTTTGAACTTTCTTGATGGTAGCATTATCGATGTTCAATTGTTCGTAAATCTTGTTAACGTAAGCTCTAACAGATAAACTGGTCATACCATATTCATCGTGAGGAATACCACCAAGAGTTGGAGATTTACCAGTTAAGAATGATTTCCACCATGGAGCACCTCTAGATTTGGCATGTAAAGTAGCCCAATCAACATAACCAGCAGTACCTTCATCTGGACCCAAGAATAAGATTTCTGGCTTATTGTATAAATCAACATAGTTATCCTTAACTCCTGGAATATTTTGTTTCAATAATAAGTCAATTAATGAATCAATATACTTTTGGAAGTTAGCTTGTGGTCTTTCTTGAGCACTACCAGGATCTAATAAGATAACACCTTTAGAACCACCTTCTGGAATATCCTTATTCTTTCTTTGTTGAGTAGAAGCCAAGTTATAGTTTTCATCAAACAAGTTTCTAACATTGACGTTATAAGCATCAACAGATCTGGATCTAACAATTCTAATACCACCTCTGGCGACATCTCTGAATCTGATGTGGAATCCTCTGAATTCACTACCAACAACAAAGAACATACCGTATGGAGTATCTGGATATTCAGACTTTGGTAAGAAGTCTGGGTTCAATCTGAAGGATAAAGCAACCTTAGTTGAAGTATAGAAGTTAGTCTTCAAAATAGCCTTGTTGAAAACAAATAAGGCCTTTAACACAAGAATATGATGTTCATTTTGAGCACATTCACGGTTTAATACTTTTTCAAATTCTTCTTCATCAGCAAATGGAGTGATTTGACTTAATCTTTGGTAAGATAAAGTTTTTTCCATAGAAGAACGAATGTAATGAACATCAGCAAATTGACGGTACAATTTCTTGATAATTTCCTTTCTGGATTCAAAGACTTCTTGAATAAAGTTTTCAGTATAAGTTTCAGCTCTCAATCTCTTCTTCAAACTACTTAAAACTTCAGCGTGTTGAGTGGATTTGGATGCGTCCAATAACGAGGTCAACTTGCTGTATTCTGGACCTAATCTGTTCAAGAAATGGGTGACAAAAATCACACCACAGTGAGCATAAATGCTTTCTTGAATAGACAATTCACCCTTGATGAAATCATTGTGGAAGTAGTTGAATGGAATCGTGTATAACAAAGAAGCTTCCTTAATAACTTGGTAAATTGATAAATCAACAGGACTTCTTTGTTGCTTAGACGTTATATACATCGATATAACGGTAACACCATTGGAAAATTGTTCAACGTACTTACGAGTAACTTGTAAGTTGTAGTAGTTAGTTAAGTCAGTTAAAGCTGAGTTATATCTTGGAGCCAGTTTTTGTTTAAAACCAATGATAACTCTGTATTCTTCGGAATCTTCAATTGGGTAATGTCTAATGACAGGACCAGTAGTATTAACCACACCAGAAATGATTTCTTGATACAATTCCTTAGTTTTCTTGGAAGCAATTTTCAAGAAAGTTGAGTCACCGACTTTTTCAATGTTTGCTTCATTGGCATCAGCAGCAGAATCATACTGGTTTTTATAAACAAAATAACAACGAACCAAGTTATTTTTAATCGATGGATTCTTTTCGAAAAGACCAGATAAAATTGGGTCAGTTCTGTAATTTAAAGCAGCACTAAAATATTCAGCTCTGTAACTGTTTTCAACAGAAGACAGAGGATCAATATATTTATCATCAATTCTTGATTCGAAAGTACTTTTAGTTGAACCTTCAGCACTTGCAGATTCGAAGAAAACAGCGTGATCTTCAGCTTCACGTTTGTACTGAATTAAAGGTTTATCCGATGAGGAGTCATTAGCATAAGCTTGAACTTTGGCAGCGTATAAAGAATGAATATGACTTGCAATTCCTTCTGGACTTTCTCTGGCGAAAAAGACATCGTCAATTCCCAAACTTTCGTAGAACCAACGAGTTTCAGCTTCAATAAGGGATTCAGGAACGAATCCAGTATTATCAAGGACGTCTAAAACTTGATCGAATTGATCTTTTTTACCGCTGAAAGGTTTATCAACGTAATCATGTTTGGCGGATACAAGGGATGAAGTTGCAGAATCCGACCTATTAAGGGATAAGTTATTTACTTCGTGTTCTAAAGACATTTGGATTAATTTCAATTAAAATTGTGGGAATTCATTCAGTATTTATAGTTATTTTGTTAATATACAGGACATAATAAAATTATGGGTGATGAATAGCGAGGTATCGGGGATGACACCGGGGGAATAGATGAGATTTTAGCATATACGAGGGGGATTTTTTTTGTGGGGCAGGGTATGTTTAGTATTAAGAGATGGAAATAATTATCAACTACAAAAGTATTACAATTATTAAATGATTAAATGATATTATTCTGGGGTAATTACTGCAACGCCACAAGCAATTTTAACTACTACGCACTTAATGTATAAATCAATGTGGCAGCTTGTGAGGCAATAGTTAGGGTAGCCAGAACCGCACCCGCAGGAGCCATTCGCCCAGCAGTGGCATACGCGGCAATACAAGTGACTGGACTCGGAGTAAGAAATCCGAGTCGAGAATGACAATAATTAAATACCGGGGTTACCGGGTGTTTAGTTATTATTGACAATTTGGTTAATTTAGCAACAAACTCCGAATATTTGAACCCTCTTGCAAGGCAAAATGGAGGGGTTAGTCATTCTTCATCCGTTGAAAACCGTTAATGCCTCCGCCCCGCAATGCTCATCTAAAAAATGCCGCCCATCATCGATAGTCTAGATTTATTGGTAAACTATAAACCTGAATAAATCAACTAAATAATACAAATTACAATACATATTGCATGACGTACATGAATGGACCATAGTGATATATGGACGTTTCAATTAACAATCCCCCCCCGGCGACAGGCCTCAGACTCAACGTGTAAGTGTTGTTGAAATTCCCCAGATTCATTACTCGTTTGGGATCTGCGATTCATACGGAAGGTGTGCCCGAGCGACCATGGGGCGGGGGAAACTATAGTTATTCAAGGCGAGCATTACTCGGATTCACACGTAATGGTACACGTACTCTACCCCTCCATTGTATTTGCAGCCGCTCTAGACTTGTATTGTATTGAAGTGGTTATTGAATGAATGGTTACTATGAATTTTGATTACTATGAATTTTGGTTACCATGTATTCTGTTCTGAGAGAGGTCTATGCTCTTAGTATTATGTAATTTTCACGGCCAATTCGACCGCGATGAAGACCATGATCTGTAATACCTGAATCAGCTTTTATAATATTCTAAGGGCACATGAACGAAATCAAAAACTCTAGAGTGTTAGAAAAGTTTCTGGGTCCTTCACGTGCCTGACAGCCGAACTTGTGTTCAATAAATAATTGAGTTTTACACACTTTTGAAATTTGAAAAATATTCGAATTAAAAATGGTCAAACCAACCATATTAACCCCACACAAATATACCCAATGGCCCAAATCCATGTAAATCCAGCAACTATTGACCTTGAATAAATCTAACAACTAGTATTCTATAGTGAATATTTTCTAATAAATCCGCACTATATTTCTGAGGACGATTTCAATGATAAGTGTAATAACAATTCTAGCTATAGTTTCAAAAGCTTTGGCCGATGACGATATGCATATGGACATGGACGAACCGAAAGAGTTCCACCCCATCAACGCTGCATCCAAAAGTTTCCACTGGATAACAACCTTGATTGTTCTATTGATCTTACCATCCATAGCTGCTACTTTTGCAATTGCAAACAGGCACCACTGGTCAGTCATTTTACAATATGTGTCTACCATTTATCTGGTATTCGAGTTCCTTTTCCTTTCCTTCCCGGATAACGTCGATAATCACGAAAACAGAACTTCAACAGGAACATCTTTTTTCCTTTCGGGTTTATTGGGTGCAACAATTTTTGTCGGTACGTTACTTAATGGATCAAATATCGTGATAAATAAGTTCTATCCTCATCTTTCATCTTCAGAAAGATTTTCTGCTGGAGCAATGGTCAAACTGTATAAAATATTATCGGTTCTCCTGGTTCTTACTGGCTGGGTAAGAGTACTGATTGCACCAATTGCCTTATTCGGCTTTTGTTACGGGAAACATACAGGCCAGTGTATTGCACATGGAATCATGGGCTCATCGTTTGTAGCTTACGGGTTTGTTTTATTCCTTATTCTTGTTGTTCCGTGGCTCAGGAAAAGAGAAGGAAGACCGCAAGAATTCTATGATTCTTGTGTAATGTGTGCATGGGGGATCGTTAATACTTTTACAGAACACAGATGGGGTAGAGAGAAATGGAGTATGGGAGACTACGACCATACTTCAATGGGGATTATTTGGGCTTGTGGAGGATTTTTAGGAATGTTTATATCTCGTAAAAAACTGAGATCGTTTATCCCTTCCCTTCTTCTTATCTATACTGGATGGTCCATGTCACAACATGTACAGAAACTTGAAATATCAACTAAAGTACACGCTATGTTTGGATTGGTATTGATGTCTGCTGGATTAAGTAGAATCATTGAAATTCTGTTTGTTTTAAGTGATAAATTTCACTCACCAGATGGAGGAATTGTTTCATTCCAATATTTCCCACCAATGTGCCTTGTTCTCTCAGGTCTTCTTTTCATGGGTGCTACTGAGGAACAGCTTATTCTTGTTCATGATCTTGGAGCAACTTATGCTGCTTATGTATTAGTAGTTGTGGCTGCTGGGTTTACCGTATGCTTATGGCTATTACTCCTTATTAACTTATACTTAAGACTAGTTGGATACGATGAAGACGGGGAAATCGGTTATAGTAGTATTGGTCCTAGAGATGTAGAGAATTTTGAACTCGAAGATTTAAGTGACGAAAACCAAACCAGTTAATATCGTGTATAGACTATCGTGTATAGACTAATAAAAATGGCTGCAATGATGCATCGCACATCATTTGTAATCTCACGCATCTTATTAGCTATGAGTGCAATACTATCAGCAGACGACTTAAACGATTTCATCTCGCCAGGAGCCGCATGTATAAAGCCTCCTACGCAGACCCCAAGCAGTGGAGAGTTGGAAGTACAAATCGATGGTGAAGGTAACCATCTTGAAGTATCAAAAGATGGGAAATCATCATCCCTTTCACCAGCTCAAATATCCTTAGCTGATTGTTTAGCTTGTTCGGGATGTATCACCTCAGCAGAGGAGATCTTAGTGGCTCAGCATTCTCATGAAGAGTTGATAAAGGCCCTTAAGCTTCAAAATAATAAGCATTTTGTTGCTAGTATATCGCATCAATCGAGAGCTTCTTTAGCTACTGCTTATAATATTAGTACAGATCAGATAGATAGACTTCTTATCAACTTGTTTGTAAATCAAATGGGCTTTAAAGCAGTTATTGGAACATCTTTGGGCAGAAAATTATCATTAGTAAGCGAAGCATATAATATTATTCAGAAGAAAGAAAGCCAGTTTGAAGGACCCTTATTATCATCAATATGCCCTGGTTGGGTTCTTTACGCTGAGAAAACACATCCTTATATCATCCCCAAAATGTCAGATATAAAAAGCCCTCAACAAATAACTGGATGTTTACTTAAACATTCAGTATCTGAAGAATTAGGTGTTGATAAAAATGATATTTATCATCTTTCTATCATGCCTTGTTTCGATAAAAAGCTTGAAAGTGCTAGGCCTGAAATAGATGGCAGTGAAAGTATATATAAAGATGTTGACTGTGTTTTAACTGCTAAAGAATTGGTGACTTTAATAGATCAACATCAAGATAAGTTCCAATTAATACCTGCAAATGCTCAGGAAGTAATTGAATCTCAAGTGCCTATAAACGAAATTTACAGAAAAGTAGCTCCTAAGAACTGGCCTTTGGTGGACTTTGCATGGTCAAATGATTCAGGGTCAACCTCAGGAGGTTACTCATTCAATTACTTACAAATATTTAGGGACAATATGCTAGCACAAGATCCTCTGTTGAGCCCAGAGAATTTCGATATCAGGACAATTTATGGGAAGAATTCGGACGTTTACGAACTCAGACTAATGTATAATGAAGAAAAAGTTGCAAGTGCAGCGATAATTAATGGGTTTAGAAACATCCAAAACCTCGTACGGAAATTCAAACCAAATGCTTCAGGTAAACCCAAAGGAGCCAATCCACTCGTTGCTAGAAGAAGAGCTAGAGTTCAAAAGACTGAAGAAGTTGGAGAAATAGCAGATGCAAGTAAATGTGATTATGTCGAAGTTATGGCATGTCCCAATGGATGCATAAATGGAGGAGGTCAAATCAGCAGACCAAACGAAGTAGCAGAAAAAGATTGGCTTCTTAAATCTGTCAATAACTATTTTGACATTCCAGTTCACGAAATTAATGGTAGCTTAGTCCAAGAGCTTATTAACTGGACACAAATTTTCACGAAACAATTCGGCATTAATGAAGAAAGATTATTTAGGACATTTTTCAAAGAGGTGGAAAAACCTACCGATCCTAACGCTATCCTTTTAGGAGCAAAATGGTAATGATTATTTATATATATACAAACACCCCACAACTCATCACTGCGAAATAAACTCTAAACCAAAATCGCAATCGTCTATTTACATTAATGATCTCTGTATACTCTGAGTCTACCACTCCAGAGTCACTACTACCCTCTTGGGTTAAGACAGTTTCATTCTACTCATCAATCATTTCCAGTTTAATAATATTTATTCTTATAATTCTCCACCTGTTGAATTATAGGAAACCATTCCAACAAAGGCTCATGATACGTATCCAGTTAATTGTTCCATTATTTGCATTATCTTGTTATTGTATGTTGAAAAACCCAAACCTGACTTTTACAAAGTTTGTGCTAGAACCCTTGAGAGAAATTTATGAAGCTTTTGTTATCTATACATTCTTCACCTTGCTTACTGATATGCTTGGTGGTGAAAGAAGTATCATCATTAATACTAGTGGGAGAAAACCTGTTTCACATCCTGGAATGTTGGCATTGGTGTTTCCTGATATTGATATTTCGGATCCTACTTCTTTTCTTGTGATAAAAAGGGGTATTTTACAATATGTTTGGCTCAAGCCTTTTATATGTTTTGGTACTATCCTCACAGAAATACTAGGTGTATACAATGTCAATAATATGGGAGCACAGCTGATATATTTATGGTTGATGGTCCTATATAATCTTAGTGTCACCGTATCCTTATATTGCTTAGCAATTTTTTGGAAGATTTTATGGACAGATTTGAAACCATTTAACCCAGTAGGTAAATTTTTATGCGTTAAGCTTATTATTTTTGCATCTTACTGGCAAGGAGTGATATTGGCTATTTTGAGCTATTTTGATGTATTACCGAAATCAAATGGTGATACAAATAATTCGAACCTTGGCTTATCAATTCAAAATGCTTTATTATGTGTTGAACTAATTGGCTTTGCTTTTGGTCATTGGTCTGCATTCTCATACAAACCGTTTACTGTGGAGTTCATTCCAAATAGCAGACTCAAATTCAATTATGCTATAAGAGATATGATAGGAATTAAAGATTTGATTCAAGACTTTAAACTTACATTCTATGGTGATTACTATAAGAATTATAAGAGATTTGACTCAGTAAACGCAAATATTCAGCATCCTAGCTCAAGGGCCAGAATGAAGAAAATACACATGGGTTTAAGATACTCAACAGATGGAAAACAAAAACACTGGCTACCTGTGAATCAAGATAATAGACTGATAATCGAAAATGCCACCATTGGTGATGAGGTTTATGCTCCTTCCATCCAATCATCTTCCACAAGATCAATGGGAGCTTCCACTAAAGCTATGGCACCCAGTTCTCCTAAAATAGCATCACCAGTTCTGTCACCAGATTTATCACCTACTGAAGAAATGGGATCATTTCCAATTGCTGAGTCGCTTAATGATGATACTTTTAATTACGATAACGAAATGCTTGATGAAGATGAAAACTTGTACCACCAAGCGTATCAAGATATAAATAACTTCCGGCTCTACAGTCCCGAAGTTCAAAGTTTAATTCACTATCCTGTGGTTGATAATGTAGTTGCTAGTCATCGATATGGGTACAAAGTCAAGAAACTAAGAGAGTATAGAACTTCAAATAGAATACGAGACCAAACCCGTACAACTTATGGAAGTATCGTTTAATTCAATTTAATATTTATTTGTGGGTATTTACAAGGTATGTACAGTTAATCTTCAATTTTTAATGAATAAAGAGAATCTAAATCTTCTTCTTTAACTTTAGCCTCTTCTTGTTGTTTTTGCTTTTGTTGTTGTTTGGCTTGACGAGCCAACTTCCTATCGCTTTTACTATCCTTATCTTCTTTTTTAGACTTAGGTTTTGGCGTACATGTCATCATCACTGTCAGATTCAAGTCACCCGAAACCTCAAACTTTGTCATTGACTCTTGGAGTAGATTTTCCACCTCTTCATATAACTGATTTCTTCTGTTAATTTCAAGCAGGCTGAGATCATGGTTACGACGTTCATGGGGTGGTGGATTGAGAGTTAATTGAAATTTTTGGGCCTTATCTATACGTTTTAAAATCTCGGCCGTTTTCTGTAATTTCCAGTCACCAGTACTAATATTCCAGTTGATAGCTATGGTCTTGACGGTTGCCTTTTTCTTTTCGGCTTTTGCTTTATGCATCAAAACTCTTTGATACTTTGGACTTTCCATCAATAAATTCTCTGCTTCAACAGCTAATTCTTCCGTGTACCCTCTTATCATTTCTATTATGGAGACTTTCTTGATCATAGTTTCATTATCTGTTTGAATAAGTTTCAATCCTTCAGAACCAGCATCAAGTCCATTAACTATCCGAACAAGACTTGTATGGTTGATCTTATCTTCGTTGATATATTTGACTCTTAAATTGGGGTTTTCTTGTTTAACTTTTTTGATTATAGATTTAAGAGCTGCTTCTGACTTCCCTGTGAATCCCCTCAAGTTAAATTCGACCTTTTGCTTTTTATGTGGATTATCGAACTTGGATCTGAAGTTTTTACCTGAGGTTTTATCTTGTTTATATCTATTTTCTTTGGCAAAAATACCCGAAAATCTGTTATTAGCCAATGTAGGACGTTCAGATAGCCTTGTTATCCCAGGACTGTACCATCTCCGGCAAGCTATACCTAATCTTAAACGTAGAATGTGCTGCATTGATGAGATAAAAACGTATAGTGAAAAATGCGAATTTTACTGATTACATTTGTTAGACATGAATACAACTTTGGTAGAAAAGGATGGGAGTGAGACCATTCTTGATAGAAAAAGGCTTGAGATAATAGTTGAAGATTCAAACACCGGACTAAACTCCAAATATGTCCAAGCTTCCCAGGT
Organism: Yamadazyma ubonensis; assembly: GCA_030572075.1. Lineage (NCBI taxonomy): Eukaryota > Fungi > Ascomycota > Pichiomycetes > Serinales > Debaryomycetaceae > Yamadazyma > Yamadazyma ubonensis. The sequence goes on along the minus strand of JAJLZG010000018.1, from coordinate 135,048 downwards.
TATTGATACTATAATAAAATCTTTACCTTCTAAAATTGCTTTTAAAGAGCTTTATGAGTTTATTGCTGAACTGTTTGCTGCCAGAATTGTTCATCACCCAGATTATGCCATTCTAGCAGGAAGAATAGAAGCTACGAAGATCCAAAAACTTACAGGGCTGTTTTCAGAATGTGCAGAGCTCTTGTATAGAAATATCAATCGAGGTACTGATAAGCCCTCACCTCTTATCACCGATCAGGTACTACAAATAATTAGAGACAATAACGAATTTTTTGAACAAGCCATAAAACCTGAGCGTGATTTAACCCTTCAGTACTTTGGAATCAAAACTCTTGAAAAATCATACCTTTTAAAAGTTGATGATAACCCGGCTGAAACTCCCCAGTATCTTTTTATGAGAGTAGCGATTGGCATTCACGGAACAGATTTAGATAAAGTACTTGAGACATATGAGTTGATGTCACAGAAATACTTCATTCATGCTCTGCCTACTCTCTTCAATGCTGGAACAAGCTATAATTATTTAAGCTCGTGCTTTTTGCTTGCAACCGAAGATGACTCTATTGATGGGATTTTTAAAACGCTTCATAAAGCTGCCATGATCTCAAAATCTTCGGGAGGGATCGGTCTTCATGTAAGCAATATTAGAGCTACAGGATCATTGATATCTTCTTCAAATGGAGCTTCTGCTGGTTTAGTACCAATGCTTAGAGTATTTAACAATACTGCCAGATATGTCGACCAAGGAGGAAATAAACGGCCTGGTGCTTTTGCTATTTACATCGAGCCATGGCACGCAGATGTGTTTGATATTCTTGATCTCAGAAAGAATTATGGGAATGAAGAAATGAGAGCAAGAGATCTTTTTTATGCCCTTTGGATTCCAGATTTATTCATGGAAAAAGTAAAGAATAATGAAAATTGGTGTCTTTTCTCTCCAGATGAGTGTCCTGGACTCAACGAATGCTACGGGGCTGAATTTAAGAAGTTATATGAGAAGTATGAAACTAATGGAAAAGCAAGGAGAATTGTTCCAGCACAAAAATTATGGCAGAGTATTTTGGAATCTCAAACTGAAACCGGGGGTCCTTATATACTCTTTAAGGATGCTTGCAACGAGAAATCTAACCAAAAAAACTTGGGAACTATCAAGTCTTCTAATCTTTGCTGTGAAATTGTAGAATATTCATCTAAAGAGGAAACTGCTGTTTGCAATTTGGGATCGCTAGCATTACCTACTTTCATCAAAGAGAATCAAGAAACTCTAAAGTTTGATTTCATTAAGCTCCATGAAGTTACCAAAGTACTTGCTAGAAACTTAGACAAAGTCATTGATGTAGGTGGTTATCCTGTAGAATCAGCTAAGATTTCCAATTTCAAACACCGACCTATAGCCATTGGGGTTCAAGGATTAGCTGACTGTTTTGCCATTTTAAGAATGCCTTTTGAATCAAAGCAAGCACAAACCTTAAACATCCAGATCTCTGAAACCATCTATCATGCTGCTGTTGAGGCATCCATGGAATTGGCAAAAGTTCATGGTCCTTATGAAACTTTTGAGGGCTCTCCTGCTTCTGAAGGCCTTCTCCAATTCGATTTATGGAACCATGAACCTACAGCCCTTTTTAAGGATTGGAATGCACTAAAAGAAGATGTTAAAGTTCACGGACTAAGAAACTCACTTTTAGTAGGTCCAATGCCTACTGCTTCAACATCACAAATCCTTGGCTTCAATGAATGCTTTGAACCATTCACGTCAAACATCTATTCTAGACGTGTGATCTCAGGTGAGTTTCAAGTGGTGAACAAATACTTGATCCAAGACCTTATTGATCTGAAATTATGGAACTCAGCCATTAAGGATAAAATTGTCCATGCAGAGGGATCCGTGCAAGATATACCAGAAATCCCAGAAGAGATCAAGGCATTGTACAAAACTGTCTGGGAAATTCCACAGCGTACAATTGTTGATATGGCTGCTGATAGAGGGAAATTTATTGATCAACTGCAAAGTATGAATATTCATATGAACAACCCTACATTTTCCAAACTTACCAGCTGCCATTTCTATGCGTGGAAAAAAGGATTGAAAACTGGAATGTACTACCTTCGTACAAAAGCTGCTTCAAAAGCTATCCAGTTTACTATTGATAATAGTATCGTCAAAACTCCCACCCCGGTACCACAAGATGTTGGCCCACTAAAGAGAAAAAGATACATAGAGCCAGAAGCCAATGAAGTAAATAAGAGAAAAACCCTTTCAACAATAGATTCTTCACAAACTGTGACACCATCTAAAAACGAAGTAAATATCCATGATGATACAATTAAATTTTGCAAACTTGATACCGCAGATAACTGTGAATCGTGCTCTGGATAACGAACTATGAAACCTAGTTGTATATATGTATTAGACCTGTAAATATAAACTACCTTCTTCTACTGGAAAAATCAGATACCTGTTTCAATCCTTCTCTTGTAACAAAGAATGTCCTCTGTTTATCATCAGCCCAAACCAATACCCCAATTTCACTGGCATAGTTTCGAAGAACTTCAAACTCTTTTTGGTTGGAAAACTCTTTAAATAAGTACCCATCGTAGGTTTGGATTCTATCCAATTCCAATTGCCATAATTTTATTTGATCAACCACGTTAGGAGGTAAAATTTCCAATTTATGCTGAGCAGAAGTATCTGAAGTTGGACCTGTACTTGCAGTATTGATATTATGACTATTATCGAATTCAATTTTCTTATCCAATCTTTCCTGTGCCAACAAACGCATTTGTGGGTGAGCATGGCTCTCCAAAAACTTAATTACTTGACCGGCAGTAATACCATTATACAATGCATTTCGTATGGATTCTCTAGTGATTTGACCAATAACCATATTAGAGAATCTGGTTTTGAGGTGAACAAAAAGGTTGAGAATGGCAATTTCCAATGGACTTTGTGTGTATGAATAGACTTTGAAATTAGTTTCGATAATAATACTTCCTTGAGTGTTTTTAGAGTCCAATTCTCCTGAATTAGCTTTATCAATTGCCATACTTGGGGTCTGTAAAGAGTTTGCATCTGAAGTTAAAGTAGTTGCTAATCTTGTTGGATAAAACCTATAGGAACTTGCGGATCTCTGATAAACCAATCCGAAATCTCGTAAATCACTCAACATTTCAATTTGTGTATCACTCAAGGCGGAAACGCTATAGCTTTTCCCTAGTTGAAGAGAACCAAGCATAAAAATGAAATTTAGCACATCAACAGCATCCATTTGTAATTCCAAGGTTAAATTTAAGTACTGAAGAAGTAGAGTCCATATTTGGGCATTTATATCCTGAAGCAAGAATTGAAACCCAGTGTTTGTAATTTTCAATTGTTTAGCATAATCAGTATTACCTTCCATCAAACCACCCAGTTTCAATAATTTTAAAACAGACTTACTAGGAGTATTTGAAAGTTCTGTTCCAACCATGAAATGTAAAATGGTCTCCCATTTTGTCGATGCAAATGTGTCCAAGAATTTCAAATCCACTGAATGTTTATCAATAGTGGTATTTAAATTTCCAAATGCTTCAGGTGCTTGATTACCAGTTAAACAGTCTCTGAAGTTTGTTCTGAAAATTGGATGCAATCGTACAAACAGACCTGAGTTGTCGAACTCAATCAAATGCAAGGCTCTCATTCTTTCGAGAGATTCAAATTGTAGATGTCTAGAAGATGGTTTACACCATTTATCCAAATCCTTTAGAGGAACTGGTTTTTCATAGAATAACATTGACATGATATAAAACTTGGCAATGGGAGGTAATAATCGATATATAGACAAGCATGTTGCCGGAGCCTCATACAATCTGGACTGGATCGTATCATCAAGACTTTCCAAATGCTTTATTACCGTTACTTTAAATGGGTCTCCAGATGACATTTACAGATAAAGATCAACTTCGCGATGCTTACGTGAAAAATCAAAAAAAATTTATAGGCATGGGAAGCAAGAGGAAGGCATCTCATATTGAAAAAGAGGGGGTTAGCACCGATGAAGCATTGCAACCCCTCTTGAAAGATATGTATAAGGGGAAGAAACTCACTGACCAGATCAATACTGCCGAAGATAAGTGGAATTTATTGCCTGCGTTTTTAAAGATAAAAGGTCTTGTAAAGCAGCATCTTGATTCATTTAATTATTTTGTGGATACAGATTTAAGAAAGATCATCAAAGCAAATGAATTAGTACTTTCAGATGTGGATCCTGAGTTTTATTTGAAGTACCTTGATATCCGTGTGGGTCATAAATCATCAACTACAACTTCTAAAGGTATTTCAAAAGAAGTTAATTTAGTTCCTCATGATTGTAGATTAAGAGATTTGACTTATTCTGCCCCAATTTATGTTGATGTGGAATATACCAGAGGAAGAAAAATCATTATTCACAGAGACTTGGAAATTGGAAGAATGCCAATTATGTTAAGGTCAAATAAATGTTTATTAGATGGAATTGATGATAAACAAATGGCTAAATATGATGAATGTCCTTTGGATCCTGGTGGATACTTTATTGTCAACGGAACTGAAAAAGTTATTTTGGTCCAAGAACAATTATCAAAGAACAGAATTATTGTTGAATCAGATGAAAAGAAAGGTATTGTACAAGCTTCTGTTACTTCTTCTACACATGAACGTAAATCCAAAACTTATGTCATCACCAAAAATGAAAAGATATATTTGAAACACAACTCCATTAGTGAAGATGTGCCGATTGTAGTTATTTTAAAAGCAGCAGGTATCACTTCCGATTTGGAAATCTTACAATTAGTTTGTGGTGATGATCCAAATTATCAAGATCTTTTTGCCATTAATTTCGAAGAGGCTGCCAAGTTGGAAATCTTCACCCAACAACAAGCTCTTCTTTATGTCGGTAAAAGAGTTAAAACTGTTAGAAGAGGTAATGCTCCAAAATTATCTCAATTACAAGAAGGTATTGAAGCTATAGCTACCACCATTATTGCTCATATTACTGTTTCTGATTTACAATTCCGTGAAAAGGCATTGTACATCGCAATGATGACTAGAAGAGTCTTAATGACAATGGATAACCCAAAGATGGTGGATGACAGAGACTATGTCGGTAACAAAAGATTAGAATTAGCCGGCCAGTTGATGTCATTATTATTTGAAGATTTGTTCAAAAAATTTAACACAGATTTCAAAGCTAACATTGATAAGATTTTGAAGAAACCAAGTAGAGTTTCTGAATTCGATGCTTTGTTATCGATTAATATCCATTCCAATAATATTACTATGGGTATGAATAGAGCCATATCTACTGGGAATTGGTCTTTAAAACGTTTCAAGATGGAAAGGGCTGGTGTAACACATGTTCTTTCAAGATTATCCTATATATCAGCATTGGGTATGATGACAAGAATCTCATCCCAATTCGAAAAGTCTCGTAAGGTTTCTGGACCAAGAGCTTTACAACCTTCTCAATTTGGTATGTTATGTACTTCCGATACTCCTGAAGGTGAAGCCTGTGGTTTGGTTAAAAATTTAGCATTAATGACCCATATTACAACAGATGATGAAGAAGAACCTATCAAAAAGTTGTGTTTCATTTTGGGTTGTGAAGATATTCTTGAAGTGGATTCTGCAACCTTACATATCGAAGGGAACTATGGAATTTATCTAAATGGTACTTTAATTGGTACCACCAGATTCCCTGCCAAGTTTGTTGGAGATTTCCGTAATTTGAGAAGAACAGGAAAAATTTCCGAGTTCATCTCCATTTATACAAATACCCATCAACGAGCTGTTCATATTGCTACCGATGGTGGTAGAATTTGTCGTCCATTAATTATTGTGGATAAAAACAATAAGTCTAAAGTGAAAGCAAAACACTTAGCTAAATTACAAACTGGAGCTTGGGCTTTTGATGACTTTTTAAAACATGGCCTAGTTGAATATCTTGATGTGAATGAAGAAAATGATTCGTTGATCGCAATCTATGAAAGAGATTTGATTGACCCATCAAAGCAAAATATCACCCATTTGGAAATCGAACCTTTCACTGTTTTAGGTGCAGTAGCTGGGTTAATTCCATATCCACATCATAACCAATCTCCAAGAAATACTTATCAATGTGCGATGGGTAAGCAAGCAATTGGTGCAATTGCATATAATCAATTCAGAAGAATCGATACCATGTTGTACTTAATGGTTTACCCACAACAACCTATGGTTAAAACCAAAACGATTGAGTTGATTGATTATGATAAGTTACCAGCTGGACAAAATGCAACAGTTGCAGTAATGTCATATTCTGGATATGATATTGAAGATGCCTTAGTGTTGAACAAGGCTTCAATTGATAGAGGATTTGGTAGATGTCAAGTTTTGAGAAAAAATACCATTACTTTGAAGAGATACCCAAATCATACCAAGGATATTTTAAGTGGTATGAGAATTGATGAAAACAATGAACCAATTCCTCCACATAGATCTTTAGGTCCTGATGGGTTAGGTGAAGTTGGTATGAAGGTGGAAAATGGTCAAGTCTATGTTAATAAATGTGTACCTACAAATGCTGGGGAATCAGTTTTGAATGGGCCTGGAAGTAATGAAAACCAATCTCAAGAGAGCCATAGAGAAACTCCAGCTTATTATAAAGGACCTGAACCTTCATATGTTGATCAAGTTATGATGTCAGTTAGTGATAATGATCAAGCTTTAATTAAGGTTTTATTGAGACAAACAAGAAGACCAGAATTAGGAGATAAATTCTCTTCAAGACACGGACAAAAAGGTGTTTGTGGTATTATTGTCCAGCAAGAAGATTTACCATTTAATGATGATGGTATTTCACCTGATATCATTATGAATCCACATGGTTTCCCATCGAGAATGACGGTTGGTAAAATGATTGAATTAATCAGTGGTAAAGCAGGTGTATTAAATGGATCTTTAGAATATGGTACATGTTTTGGAGGATCTGATTTACATGATATGAGTGAAGTCTTAGTTAAAAATGGATTCAATTATAGTGGTAAAGATATGCTTTATTCTGGTATAACCGGGGAATGTCTTCAAGCATACATCTTTTTTGGGCCAATTTATTATCAAAAATTGAAACATATGGTGCTTGACAAGATGCATGCTAGAGCTAGAGGACCTAGAGCTGTTTTAACTAGACAACCAACTGAAGGTAGAAGCAGAGATGGTGGATTAAGATTAGGAGAGATGGAAAGAGATTGTGTGATTGCTTACGGAGCATCACAATTATTGTTAGAGAGATTAATGATATCGTCTGATGCATTTGAAGTTGATATTTGTAATAAGTGTGGATTAATGGGACATAATAATTGGTGTACTTCATGTGCTAGTACTGAACATGTAATTAAAATGACCATACCATATGCAGCCAAATTATTATTCCAAGAATTACTTTCAATGAATATCGCTCCAAGATTGAAATTAGGTGATGTATTTTAATTGTATATATGATAATATAAACTGCATTAAAATCCTGCAAGTGCTGCAGCGCATTTTCGGTGCTACCAAACTCTAGTTAAAATTGAGTTAATTAATATTGAATTAACTCAAAATTGGTTCATTTTTAACCCAAACATGCTTAACAAAAGTTGATTCTCTAATCTTGAATAATATACATATATAATCTATAAAAGTTCTACACTAAAATTAATAATTAGTGTTGAAAACTACAAGAGTTAAAAAACTAACCTGGTTAGGCGCAACCTTGATTTTCCCCGTTTTGCGCCTGTAGAAGTGCATGGAGTACGGGCTGGACCCGAGGGCACACTTTGGTTTACAAGTATAGTAAGAATAAGAAATGGCTAGATTATTTTCAGTAAAATATATTATAGTTACTACAAAACCATAAAGGGCATCGCACAGAACTTTGGGTACAGTTTCCAGAAATTGAGCATTCAACGACAATGCGAATCATTGATTTAAGGATCTTTATGGATTATAGGTTTTATTGATTAGCTGATCAGGATACACATATCCTTTAATAATTCATAATTTGATCATTGTTTATTATGACTTTTACAAAGAGGTTATTGATTTTTTGTGGGTTAGCCCTAGTACTTATTTATGCTCATGGTTATTCTTTATCATCACAATTAAGTGTAGAAGATGCTTATTATTTAACTCGAAATTCTTGGAAACAATGGAAACATCAACACTGGCCAAAATCTATTGAACCCACGGCAGAAACAAATGACCTCGATCATCCGTTTAATAATGTCGTCAATACCGTATTCCCTATTGATTTAAACATTGCGATCAATACAACAGATAATTACTACAGATTGGTTGCAAGATATGCTTCTTTCAGTCCCATTTTAAATTTCCCGTTACTGGGCCATTATAGAATTATGCCAAATAATGCATGTGATCCTGTCAATGATCTGATGATCAATTATGATGACTACAAAGATAAATTTCTAGTTGTTTTACGGGGTGACTGTACTTTTGTTGATAAAACAAAAAATTTATTAAAATCAGGTCTTGATCCCAAAGCTATTATTATAGCCAATGATGAACCCTTAAATGGATTGATAACTATGTTTTCAAGTACCTTTAATCAAGACAGATCACTTACAGTCCCAGTGGTATTTACTACAAATGAATCATATAAGAAATTGGTGAAATTAAAAGATAAAGATCTTCTGGTAATTCTTGAAACTGTTTCTTTAGCTAATTGGCTAAATGTGGTGGTATCGATGATGTTTTCTCCACCCTTACTTATATTATTTTTCTACTGTATGATTCAAGTTGTTCAGCATTGCAGAAAAGTTCACAGAAATAGGTGCAGTGAAAAGATTGTGAAAAATCTACCCGTTTATATCTATAACACAAATCACCTAATTGCATACGAAACTTTTTACAAATACTTGAACTTAACCGGCCAAACTCACACGGTTGCAAATAGCAATTTCCTGTCTACTTCATCACTAAATTCAGAGTCTCTGAAAAAGAAGAAATCTGATGCATCGTTGAATTCATTCACAGTAAACGGAGTAGATTTAAAGAAACATGCAATTGACCTTAAAATATTATTGGTAAATCAGGATTTTTACCCATCATATAAATGTTCAATATGTTTGGGCCTGTTTAAACCTTTAAGGTCAAGGGTATTGATTTTGGATTGCAAGCATTTTTTCCATGAAAAATGTTTATCCAATTGGCTCATTAATTTCAAAAGAAGTTGTCCCTTATGTAATACCACTGTTCATGATAATGTTCCTTTCAGATTACTTTCAAGGCAAACCACACCTGATTATGGTAGTTTACAAGATTTGGAAGCTAATATCGGATTGGATTCCAGCTCTAATGAATATGGACAAGAAGAATATTCTGGACAATACGATCAAATTGTTGAATACCCTGAGCTGGAAGAAATTGATCCAATTAACGATGATAATAGCGAAGAGAGTTTTGACGAAGAAAATGAAAATACGATAATTTACGAGGCTGAGCCTATAGCTAATGAAAACACCACCCTTTTAAATCAAGGGCCTTCACGACCATCAATATCTGCATCAGATGCATCATCTTCTTCATATGTTACCACTCAAACTCACTTTGATAGAAGAGCTTCAGTTTTGCTGGAAACTTCAGAACATTCTGATGAATCTACGATTCACCTCTCGCAAACTGAATGAATAGTTTTATAGCAATAGCAATGAGATATGAAATGAGTAATTGTATACGGCGTTTAAGTAATAGCTTGGCTGCGAAGACTTTTTTAAACTCCGAATTGACCGTGTTAAATAAATACGAAATACATGTAAATACAGGTTGATATGCAAGTTAAATAAAGGTTTGAATAGTTTAATCCGAAAACCTCCATGGATATACCCCTAATAACAAATCCCCCGGCCCCGGCCAATCTCGGCACCCCTCCACATTTGGCATGTCGCAATCATGTCGCAATCTCAAAACCTCAAATCATGGAAAATAAAATCATATAAATACGCCTGCACCCAAACAGTTTAAATAAATAAATCCCAACTCCGTAGATTACATGCGGTCCATAAATAAATTAATTCCACTCCGAAATACGTAAGATCATGAAATCTGAGGCTCAAGATATTCAATTATCCCAGAAAGCTGAAACCCCATCAGTTGATGATCAAAAGAATGATAAAACCACCAGGAGAAGAAGAAGAAAAAAAGTCGATATTGCTTGTGTATATTGTCGAAGAAGTCATATGATTTGTGATGAACTGAGACCTTGTCAAAGGTGTATTAAAAGAGGTATAGGTCATCTATGTTATGATGAACCTTCAAATGCTAGACAAAAGAAAAAAGCTCAAGAATTAACTCGTAGTGAAAGTCTGCCAGTTCCATCAAATAATGATCAAAATCATTTCACTCCACTTCAAACTTCTGTTCTGCAAATGAATCATCCTTCGATTAATCCTACTCCAAATATTGGTATTCAACCAAATATTAACCAATCGAATGACCCTCAATCTAAAGGTTTTAATAAACTGGTACTTTCACAAACCATGGCATTCAATTTCGAACCTTTCTTCTATTCTGAGCATGCAGGAAGTGAATTCAGCTCTTTAAATGATTTCTTGTCGATGATTGATGATCCTGATATGGTAAGTGGGGCCCTTAATGAAGAAACTCCAAATTCAAATAATATGTTAAATTTTGGTTTAAATGATCAAACAAATAATTCAGCAAGTAATAATGGTCCTACTGAAAACTTACAAAGTATCTTAGCATTTTCTCCAAATCCAAGCACTTATTCTCTGCTGTTTAATCAGGCACAAACTACTCCTCAACCTCCACAACCAGCTCCTCAACCAGCTCCTCAACCAGCTCCTCAACCTACTAAACCTCTTAGAGAAGGAGAATCTCATCAACCGGTGATATCAGAAGCAGCTCGTGATAAATTCTTTTTAACTGCTGCAGACCCTACTACTGAAACTTCACCTGAAGAACGTTTGAAACAAGTTATTAAAGCTAAATTAGAAGCTGGTTTATTGCAGCCGTATAATTATGCAAAAGGTTATGGTAGATTACAAAACTATATGGATAACTATATGAATTCTACCAGTAGACAAAGAATTTTAAAACCACTTTCAGTTTTTAGACCAGCTTTTAGAGCTATTGCTAGAACTTTAAAGGATGTGGATTTGGTTCTTGTTGAGGAGAGTTTTGAAAGAATGTTATTGGACTATGATAGAGTTTTCACTTCAATGGCTATACCTGCATGTCTTTGGAGAAGAACTGGAGAAATATATAGAGGGAACAAAGAATTTGCTTCATTAGTTGGGGTTACTACCGATGACTTGAAAGATGGGAAACTAGCAATTTATGAGTTAATGAGTGAAGAAAGCGCAGTCAATTTCTGGGAGAAATACGGTGCTATTGCATTTGATAAAGGTCAAAAAGCCGTTTTGACAAGTTGTAATCTACGAACAAAAGATGGTATTAAACGAAAAAGTTGTTGCTTTAGTTTCACAATTCGTAGGGATAGATATAATATCCCAAGTTGTATAGTAGGAAATTTCATTCCAATTGACCCTTAGGTTTGTAATAAATGATTCATTATATATTCTATTTACTCATCGTCTTCTTCTTCTTCAGAATCTTCAGAATCTGATTCTAATGCATCAATTGCTTCATCTTGTTCTTCTTCAACTCTATTCTTAGCATTTTCTTCGTCTTCAAGAGCTTCCTTTAATAATCTTAATTTTTCTTCCTTAGTCTTTCTTTGAACAACAACATATTGTCCCAAAGGAGTTCTTTCCCATCTCATATCATTGAGGAAATTTGCAACTTCTTGCTTATTAGAAGGACCGTATTCAATATTTGATCTCTTACTAGCAATGAACCTGGAGTTTTCGTTTAACTTCTCAACTAATTGACCTAATTGTTTGTTGAATTTGGCATTTTTAGAAGTCTTAACAAATCTTCTTAAAGAAATAATAGCTGGAGTAGCTAATTCAGGGAATGCAACACTCTTACTGTATAATACAAAGAATTCACTAGTGAGTTCAACGAACTGCTCGGTTAAACCATCTTGGTATACTTTAGTACCAAGGTACTGTTGTCCAGCTTTGATATTATTATCAAAATCAAAAGCAGGTAAATTGTTTCTCTTGGGGTTTCTAGTAATAGCAGTGGAGTTTAATATTTCAGAAATTAATGGGAAAATAGGTATGAATACACCAGTTGATTGGGATAAACGAATTAATGATCTGATCAAGTAAAATCTTGCTGGGAAAAATTGGGCGGTTGGAATTAGTCTAATGGCACCTAAAGTGACTTGAACAAGTGGGTAGATTAATTGTCTTAATGGACTTTCCTTGTTTTTGTGTTGCAACTCTTTTTCAGGATTACATTGTTGACTTAACACTCTTGACCAGAAATCCAACGAGTGACAGTATTGCCAGTTGTAAATCGTCTTATAACCTTCTTTAGCATTTGAAGTAGCATTAATACTATTTCTTAAATGAATAGCTAATTGTCTTACATATTCAAACCCAATTTGGTAAGATACAGTTTCGTCAATTCCGTATAAATCAGCAGCAGAATTCTTACAGAAATTCAACAATGGCATAGTATACTGGTTAGCTTTCCTAGAATTCTTTAAGAAAATAGTGTAAGTAGCTTTTAAAACAGTTTCCAAAAGAGAGCTTGGGAATTCTTTCGAAACATTATTAAGGAATGCAAAGGTAGCTATTTGGATTTGAACTTCAGTTGTTGAAGACCAAACGTCAACAACAGCAGATAAAAGTTCTTTCAAAAGTCTTCTGAAACTCAAGTAGTATGGGAATACTTCTTGCAAAGAAAACAATACCAATGTAGCAGTTTCAGTGTTATTGATATCATTTAATAAAGTAATAAAAGCACCAGCGTGTGACTTCAAAATCTTAGCAAGATGTTTGACGTTTTCGTTCTTTTGTGGAACAATTCTTGAACCATTAGGACCATTTTTAAATGGAGCCACAGTCTGTATAGCTTCTGGAACAGTTTTCAATGCTAATAAAAGAAGTTCATTAAAGGCTTTAGGATCAGTAACAACGTACTTGTACTCTTTAGAAGTACTGTTAACATTAATAGCTGCTTTAAAAGCACTACAAACTTGCCTTATGTTTTGAACAGATGGCTTTTCCTTCAATTGTTTGGTCCATGATTTAACAAGTTTGAGTGTTATTTCAGTCTTTGGAGTATTCTTTTTAGGTTCTTCTTTTTGTTCTTGTTCTTCTTGTTCCTCTTGCTCTTCTTCTTCTTCTTCTTCTTCTTCATCTTCGTCCATGTCATCGTCACTGATGGCATCTAATGGGTTGGTGGCTTCAAAATCTAAAAGGTCTTTGTCGTTGTTTTCCAAGTACTTGTAGAATTCTGGATCTTTTTCCTTTAATGCATCCATGTCCAATTCTTCCTCGTCAGATGAGTCGTTAGCGTTTTCGTCTTCACTGATTTCGTCATCGTCTTCTTCCTCTTCTTCTTCTTCGGATTCCTCCTTCTTCAGCTTTTTGGACTTTGGAACCTCAAATCCACCTTCAAAAAAGTCATCTACAGACATGTCTTCAAACACTTCTTTAGACTTTTTAGGTTCAGGTTCACTGGACTTCTTTTTTTTGGAAACATGTTTCTTGTTGTGTTTCTGTACTTCCTTTCTGTGGTCCAAGGTATGTTTCAAATGTTTCTTTTGAAACTTCTTAGTAGCTTTTCCAGTCTTACCCATACCCTAAATTTTTTTTGCGATGAGTTTTAGTCGCGATGAGATAAAGAATTAATTTAATGTACATGGAAATCTATAAAATCCTAAGCTATATAAAATCCTTAAACTTACCCATAAATGCATCTTGTAGCCAATGGTAAATCTTGTCGTAAACAATGAGGTTTGAATCGTGGTAATTAATATTATGGTTATTGTCAGTAAAGAAATGTACATCGTAGTTCTCTGTACCATTACTTGAAAATTGATCAATTAACCAAAGCAGATTCTGTACATGTACATTATCATCTGCAGTTCCGTGCATGATCAAAAACCTTTCCAAATTCTTAAAAGCTGGGATATCTGAAATCATAGCTTCGTTGTAATTTTTATTGTCAGCAGGTGATTTCATATACCTTTCAGTGTAGAAAGAATTGTAGAATAAGAAGTTTGTTACTGGTGCAACTGCTATACCAAATTTGAATGTTTTTCCCTGGTCAAGTTCTAAAGTTTTAAGGGCAGTAAAACCCCCATAAGACCATCCCCAAATAGCAACGTGATCTGAATCTATTACTTTTTTATTCTTCTTGATATATTCTGAAGTTATCGAAATGATATCTCTACCCTCCCAATGGCCTATATTCTTAAGTCCATGATGTTTACCTTTCCATCCATGGCCATCTGTTCCTCTAGGATCGATATTTAATATTATAGCATTCAACTGTGAACTTATCACATCTTCAAAACAAACATCGAAGTTTTTATTCACAGATTGTGATCCAGGACCTCCATAGGCATTTACCAAGATTGGGTATTTATGTTTTGAAGGATCAAAGTTAGGTGGTAATGTCTCTTTAACATTCACATCTACTCCATTGACTTTTATCGTCTTGTATAACTTGGTAGGTAAATTATAATTGTCCACTTGTTTCTTTAGAATATCATAAAAACTGATCTTGGGGATTTTATCAAAGTACTCATTCAAGTTATCGTAAACTTGTAGATCAGCCATGTTGATGAATTTCTGGTATGGAAGTCCAGGTCCAAAGTACTCCAAAAGAATAAATTGACCATCTTTATCACTGTGGAAATTAAATTTCCCTTCGATATTTTCAGCCAACACAAATTGCAACTCACCTTTCAAGTTCACAGCTATTAAATGTGTATCCATAGATCCTTTTATGTTTGCAAGCGTATAAATCAACTCTTCGTTGGTATCAAAAACTACATGTGCCAGATCGAGTACATCCCAGTCTCCTGAAGTCAACATCTTTGGGGCTCTTGATAATGGGGTTTCATAATAAGCAAGATGAGTTCTGTTGTTCAGCACAATTTTATCAATATACCCTTTTTTTACCGGCTTGATTTCACTTAACTTATCGTACCAACCTCCGAAAGCAGTCTCTGCATTCACACTATCTATTTCCTTGTACTCATTCTTTGGTATTGTAATCACCTGTTTCGATTGCGTACTGCTTGTTCTATCTGTGATCTTTATAAGAAAATGCTCAGCATCAATCCAGCCTGCATCATAAAGAATATAATCGTGCCAGTGGGTCAGCAAGTTGAGTTTCGTCAGCTTTTTGTCTTTGATACTGTAAGTGTATAAAGTCATCACCGGGTTTTTCGTACCTGGTTTAGGATACTTATAATTCTTTCGTATAGGGTATTGATTGATTTCATTGATTGTACTTTCTGATTTCTCAAGCTCATAAGTAAAGCCTATTTCTTCTCCTTTTTTGACATAGTACTCGATCTGGTACTCAAAAACATCTGTATCGTTTATACTACCATAAACCACATGTTTACTATCAGGAGACCACCAAAATGTTTTATCTGAACTTAACACTTCTTCCTCGTAGACCCAATCTGGCTTTCCATTAAATATATCATCAGACCCATTTTTGGTGATTCTCTCTACAGACATATCCTCCAAATTTTGAACATATAGATCGTGGTTATATCCAAAAAGTATTTTTTTGCCATCAGGAGAAAACTGGGCGAAATGCAATTTGAAAAGACGTTTATCACTCTCAACTTCAGGTGGCTGAATAGGAATATACTCATTAGTTACTGGCTTGAATATCCAGTAAATTGCAAACGACAGATGTCTCCATTGAGCCATCAGATCCGTTCTGACCATATGAAATGTGTCTACATCACTTATAGGGTGTGAGGGATTCAATATCACCTCTTCCAAATAAAAAAAGTTGTTCTGGTACGGAAACTGTTTCTTGTAGATAAACACCTCTGATTCATCATTTTTCTGGTTCTGAATCACATAAATACCTCTGGGTCCCAAAGTCAAAAAGTACCCATTTCCAGATTTACCCTTAGGATATTGTTCTCTATCAAGCCATTTAACGTACTCAAATGTGGGCTGTAAATTCCCTGAACGATAGACTTCCATAGTCAAGTTCTTACGTTTAGGGTTATAATCACTTAAAGTGATATTATCACCACCCATCTGAATTGTTGTTTGCCAATGTAATTTGGGGAGATTCGATACGTGAACGTTGGCATAAAATATAACTAGCGATACCCAAGCCGCAATAACTAGCGAGATAATAATTATCACTGATTTCTTACTGGGATTCACCACACCTTTATAGACGGCTAACACCGCTTGGAATGCAGGATCGTCATTGAAGTCATTCAGTTCTTCTTTATCAAAATCATTTGTTTCATCAATTTCATCAAAGATTCTTGAGGTAACGCTGTCGGTGTCAGAATTTGCAGTAAAATTCTCGTCACTATCCACATGGCGTGGATTATCTACCATTTCATATTCTTCTGTATTATCACTCATTGCACCTGTATGTAAACAATTGCTTTCCCATTGAGCAGAACTTGCCCTTTATTTTTTTTTGTGTGTTGATGTGGTAATTATTAGCCAAGATATTAGATCAGATTAAAATGTCGCAGCACATCCTCGCATTTTCAATTCAGGAATTTGGCATAAATTTTTCACGCTATGTTATTAGAGATCAAAAGTAGAAGTAAGAACATCAAGGATATTTCCACTGATGAATTCTTTTCTGGATCCTTCACCAATGATATAATTGAATTGATTGGTAGAGACAGTGGCTTGGCCAAAAACAGAATTAGACTTACCGTTGAAAAAGATGGCAAAAAAATCCCTTTGACCATTAATAAACAATTAAAGGCTTTCGGAATCACTGGTGATGCTACAATTTCTGTCAAGGATCTTGGCCCTCAAGTTTCCTGGAGAGCTGTTTATGTTTTGGAGTATCTTGGTCCAATTATCATTCATGCCCTCTTCTTTTTTGGATACAGTAGAATCTTTGGTACCTACCACATGACCCAAACCCAAATTGCTTTGTTCGATTTAAGTTTGTTCCATTTTGTTAAAAGAGAATACGAAACTTTGGTTATCCACAAGTTTTCAAATGCCACCATGCCTCTTAAGAATATCTTCAAGAATTGTGCTCATTATTGGCTTGTTAATGGGGTAATGTGTAGTGCTTTCGTCTACGCTCCATTAAAATTAGCTTACTCAGATAATTTTTTTATCAGAACTTTATTCAGAATTAATGACTTCTCACTTGATTACGTTTTATTGTTTTCAGCTATTATCCTTGCTTTGGAAATTGCTAACTTTATTACCCATAAAAACTTAGCTGATATCAGAGCTAAAGATCCTACTAACTACCAAATTCCATATGGATTTGGTTTCGATTGGGTTACTTGTCCTAACTATTTCTTTGAAATCTTAGCATTCTTGGGTTTCAGTTTCTTCAGTGGTAATTGGAGTTACTTTGTATTTATTTTAGTTGGAGGTGTGCAAATGTACATCTGGGCTGTTGGAAAGCACAAGAAATACTTGAAAACTTTTGGTGATGAGTATAAGAAGTTGAACAGAAAGGTGTTGATTCCTTTCATTCTTTAATTAAGTATAATACCAAAAGTGTATTTTGGTCAATTGAGTATATATGGCTTAAATATAAAATACTTTATATATTCATATCAATTTTTTTCTAACTTTAAACAAACACTATTAACGCAATGTCTCGCATCTGTTGGTGTATCATATCCTTCACCTTTGAATATATGACCTAAATGTCCTCCACAATTTGAACATCTCATTTCTTCTCTAACACTACCAAGACTTGTATCAGTATGAGTGGTGATAGAACCTTCAATTGCAGTATAAAAAGATGGCCATCCACAATGAGAATCAAACTGTGTGGATGCTTTGTAAAGTGGACTATCGCATCCAACACATTTATAAACTGATGTCAAATCACTTGGCTTATTAATATACTCACCAGTACCTGGAGCTTCAGTACCACTTTGTCTAAGTACTCTGAATTGTTCAGGTGATAATATAGCTCTCCATTCGGCTTCAGATTTACTCATAATTCCTCTGGTTATAACTCTGGTAAAATTACGAAAAGCTGACTGTCTCATCAACTGTGGAGTCGCGATTTTGCTATTTCAAATGTACATTTGCTGCAAAATTATAATTTAAATAGTCTGTTCCTAATATCATATTCTCTATCCTTTGCACTTCTATTTCTTGCCTTGGACATTCCAGTCCCGTCTTCTCCCAAACTATCGACAATTTTCTTGTTCACATTCATTTCGTTTATCCTTTCACGTTCTGCTTGCAAAATGGATTTGACATCTTTGGGCCCAATTTCAAGAATTGTTTCCAACTCGAAAAGCCCCTTGTATTTTTTGCTCTTAGCTTGTCTCCAGGAATTCAACCAGTGGTTGGCCATTCCGAGCTCATCGTATGAATTATCACTCTTAAGCTTCTTTCTGGTTTTGGCTATATTGTATAAGAGCTCATCCACCAGATTAGTAGGATGATCCATGAATTCACTATAACGTGATCCAGGCTTATCCTGAAGATTCAATAAATAAAGAAGAAAATCTGCCTGAACAACAGGATCAACAAATGACGAATTGACACACCCAACAAGTGCTAAAGAGAGCATGGTTTCACTATTTCTTACCGTAGGAAGGAAAACACCAGGAGTATCATGAATAGAAATTTCAGGCCATTCACAAATCTTAATGATCTCACTGGTTCTTCTAGTAACTCCAGGTTGACCTCCCGTACGAGCCACTTTTCTTCTTTTAGTTGATACACTGTCAGTGATATTAGCATTATAACCAACATCTCTAAGGGTATTTACAAGGGTACTTTTTCCCACATTTGGCATTCCTACAATCATTAACCTCATCCCCAATGGTGGAGTAGGAACCATTTTTGCATGCTGTTTCTTCATAGCATCAATAACTCTCATGGCATCGTGCTTACTTCTTGCGTCTATTGTCATAAATAATTCGTTATGTTTGGTGTGCCATTTCTTTAAAAGCTCTGTACTAAGTACACTAAGATCCCTTTTGGTATACAAAACCATTTTGGGTTTATTAGCAAGTACTCTATCAAATAATACATTGGTGGTTGCAATTGGAGCTCTACTATCTCTCACTTCAAGAATGTAGTCAATTTGAGGAGCTAAATGCCCAAACTTAGTAAGGGCTTTCTGGTGATGACCCTTGAAGTTTGCAAGTGGCAAATTATAGTTGGGAAATACCTTCCGGGGTATAAAGGACATACTATGCACTTCGCGATGAGAATATTTTTCAATGCCATTGATAACGTTTACTGGGTTCCCTAGTTCGGGTAAAAGTACATGGGCCAAAAAGCTTATTGAGGGATTAGAACAAAAAATAGAAGCTGCAAAGAAAGACAATGAACCAGGTCACAATTACAATATAAAGTACCATACAGATGATAACTTAGGCATTTCAAGAGACGGTTATAAAGAAAATGTGAGTGAGAAACAAGGAAGAGGGAACCAAATTTCAGCAGTCAGAAGAGATATAGGCAGATCCACATTTGTGATTCTTGATTCCCTTTCGTACATCAAAGGATTCAGGTATCAGCTTTTTTGTGAAGCCAAAGGAGTTCTTACGCCCCATTGTGTGATTCACGTAGTTAACTCCAAGGATGATCTGAAAAAATGGAATAGTCAAAAACCAAAAGAACTTCAATGGGAGGAAGATCTCATTGATCAGCTTTGTATGAGATATGAAGAGCCTATAGATACTAATAGATGGGATAGTCCTCTTTTCACAATTGTTTCATCAGACGAACAAGAACAATTACCTCTTGATGAAATATGGGATGCATTGGTTTTGAAAAGACCTCCTCCTCCAAATAATGCCACCTTGATGAAGGCAACTTCAGGAAATAACTTCATGCAAGAATTGGAAAAACAGACCCAAGATGTTGTGAGTAAGATCCTTCAACACCAACAAATTAATAATGTAGGAGGGAGAGTATTAATAGATAAGGATCAGGGGGTTTATATTGATATGCCATCAACAAATGTAAGTATAGCACAACTTCAAAGAATCAGAAGAACCTATATAGGATTGAACAGAATGAGAAGTGTAGACTCAGAGAGAATAAGTCCCATGTTCTCGGACTACATGAATAGAAATTTAAATAGTGACTAAATTTATAATATACAATGCAACTACTACCTCTTTCTTTGGTTTTTCCATTTGAATGTGGTATTTCCATTTGAATCAACAACCTTTTTCTTATTACCTTTTTTCATTAACTCTTTTTGTTGTTCCATTCTACCTTCAACTCCACGAAGTTCTTGCTCTCTTTCCATACGTTTCTTTAAAAGTTTATACTGTTTAACTTTCTTTTCGTTTAATCTCTCTCTAGTGACTTCATCCATGCTGTTTATGATCTTTTTGTTGGTTTCAAGTTGATCAATCGTTAATCTATTATCTCTTCTGGAAAGTAAATCTTTGTCAGTATTAAAAAACACTTCAGGCTGGAAATCTTCTTGTTCTTGCTTGGACTCAACAAAAACTGTGTGTTTCCCCTTGGCCTTAAATGCTAAATTATTCTTTTGCTTCTCGATTTTTTGCAACTCATTTAATCTCATCGTCCTTATATAATTACTATCTTGGGTTTTAAGTAACTTCACTTCGTCATTGGACAACAGTTCATTCCCCCTATCTGCCACAATGATGCCCCTATCGTCAGTTTTCTTCCTCGTCATAGCATGGTAGTATTCATCAGGATTATACTGTGCAGCTTTATTCTTAAGGGCTTTAATAGCAGCCTGTTTCTTATGGTAGTCAGCAGCTCTTAACCTATAGTCTTTCTTCTTTTCCAACAACCCAAACTTGGCTCTATCCAGCGTCTGAGATCTCTCTCTGTGCTGTTTCTTTTGCACATTGTGTACTAATTTAGCCATGGTGATGAGCTGAAAAAATGAGATGCCTAATTTTTGATGTCCCAATTTTTGAAGTCGCACAATTCGTTTCGTCGTTGCAACTGATGATTAGAGGAAATTCCTGTAGGGCTTTGATTCGCAAAAGTCTTGGCCAGACATCACGTATATTGGCCACTCAGACTCGTGCATTCCATAGAAGCGTGGTTCTTTTATCACAATCAAGTGATCCTGAACCAAAAGAAGATGTTCCTTGGTACTTGAGAGAAGAAACTGACTTAATAAGTAAATCAAATGAGATTGAACTTCCTGAACTTCCAGAAAAATCTCCTGAATCATTGAAGGATTTCGTCCAGGTTTTGGTGGGAGAGTATGGGATTGAAGATCTTAAGGTATTTGACCTCACAGTTCTTGATTTAGATCATCCTCAAAGTATAGAGAATCAGCCATTTGATTTCGTGGTGATTGGAACCGGGAAGTCCGAAAAGCATATTTTTAAAGCTGGACAAGAATTAAAACACTTGATCAAACACAAGTATCAAACCCAGGCTAGAATCAACGGTCTTGTATCTTCGGCTCCAAGTGCAGTTGCTAGAAGAAGAATGCTTAAAAGGGCAAATAAGGCTCCTTTGGCTACAGATAATGATTATGGCCGTGTTGCTAATTCGTGGGTCATGTGTGAAACCTTGGTGGATAATATTTGTATTCATGTTCTTAGTGAATCTAGAAGACAAGAATTGAATTTAGAGTCTTTATATGATGATTCTGTTGAAAATGCCGAGTTCAATAATCAGGAATTTGATACTGCTGTAGGAAAAGATACTTCAGATATTCCTCCCTTTTTCTTAGCAAGAAGACAGTTGCACACCTCTTCAAGACGTTACGATAGCTCAAATTCTATTCTTACAGAGTTCATGAATACCAGTGTAGACCAGATTAATACTGATTTGGTACAGCATTACAAAGGTAAAATCGACTCATTTGATCCAAAGTCCCTTGATGACTATAACGTTAAATCTATTTTTTACTGCACATTGCATCTATTAGATTATCATGTTGTAAGCTTGAAACAGGCTAAAAACGCTTTACTCGAAAAGTATACTGATTTGTCTTTCATGGCAACAAACACTAATATCAATAGAATCAAAGATCTCGTACAGTACACAAAGCTTCTTATTGATTCACCTGAACTTAAAGTTTACGAGCCAAAAGAAAGGAGTGACAGAAGTTATGATCTCGTGAGCCAATTTGCAATCGAGCTTTTCAGATTCAGTGATGAAAGTATCAATCTTGAATCAGACCCTGAACTTATACCTTTATTGTGGAGATTAGCATTTATTCCTAAAGATTCGAGAAAAGATTTGGGCCCAGCAGTAATAGACCAAACCATATACTCGAATGCTCTGAATTATGACCATGAATACAGCACAAGCATACACGCTACCCACAGATCAAGAGACTTGACATCTCTTCTTAATGCTTACATAAATCTCAGTGAAGGTAAGAAATTGAGTGAATCAGTCAGAGAATTGCAGCTCTATTCGTTTGGTAATTCGGGAGGTTGGGGTTCATTTTGGCATCATTGGGATGCCCATTTTAATCTCCTAAACGATGAAAAACTGTTTAATAGATGGTTAAGATTAGTGGTTTACTTAGCATTAAGAAATGATTCTGGGGCTAATACTACGTTTTTCAACAAATACTGGGACGTTGCTTCAGGGTCTGTAAGTTGTTTCGTAGAGGATTTCAACAACGGAGGCAATTTGACCGATCAGGAACTTAATCATTTACGAATTGCACTCAAGAAAATACTCAGCACCCAAGAAACATCTTTAAGCAAACATAAACTTTCCCAGATACGGCAATTTGTTGATTCTATATAAAATGTACATAATTCCATAAGTTGATAAAATTGCAAAATCGCGACGCGTACTTCATGAGTATCGAGTCAAACATCTTACAAGTAAAGAAGGAAATAAAGACCTGGGAACATGACTTCTCCAAAACACATTCCCGAGTGCCCAAGAAGGCAGATGTAAAGGCCAATGCCAAGGTGCTGCGGTTGTATAAATTATACAAGACTCTTTTGGCCAAACAGGCCTCGCAGTCTAAACGCATCTCTGAAAAGTCACATAAAGTGACAAAAAAGCTTGAAGAAGATGAGTTGAAACAAGCTACTCATTCAAAAGGTATAGATCATATTCAGAACCTTTCTGATACAGAAAAAGACGAGGAAGACGAAGCACCTATGCCATCTACTAGTACAGAATTAGGACCTACACCTCAAGCTGGAGGTAAAGTTCTTTCGATATTTGACATTAAAATGACTCCTCCAGAGTCTTCGCCTTTAAAAAATAAAGTAGCTGCCTCTCAAGATACTTTTAAAACCCCAGATACTTTTAAAACACCTACAAAGCCTAAACAGATTCCCCAAGTTACCCCGTCAAAATCTGCCAAAGGATCTTTTATGCAAAAAATCATGGCTGCTCTGGAAAGCCCAGTAAAAGGAGGATTCAAGACACCAACGAAAACTAGAATAATCACTGCTGAAACCCCTCAGTATTTTAATAGAAGCATTCAAAACTTTCAGATCCCAAGTTTAGAAGACTCAGACAATTCACCATTTCTTTCCCAAGCATCAAGTCCTAGAAATTCTGGCCTTGAAATCCACCTGTCTCCTATAAAAAATGCATCCGTGTCACCTGTACAAAACCCTGAACCTGCTGTAGCTGTTTCTCCTGTTAAAACTCCAAGAACCCCAAGAACATCTACTAAATTAACCTTCCTGGTTTCTCCTTCACCACTGAAACCGGTTGGGCTTTTCAGATCTCATTCCAGCCTTGTAGATATGTACAAGGATCACAAAAGCATTAGCATTAGCAAAGAAGAAATTGAAGAACACGGTGCTGCAGTTCTGTCAGATGAAGAGCCTGAAACTCATGAATCAGAGCCTAGACGTAAAAAGAGTAAGACTCAAAAGAGAAGTACTCGTAGATACAAAATCAAGCCAAACGTTGTACTTCCACAAGATGATGGGTTACGTGGAAAGGATTTGCATGGTGTGTTAGAATCCATACATGAGAAAGAAGATCAGAGATTAGAAAAATTAGCATATAGTGGGGATGAAGAAAGTAGTGAAGAAGAAACTCCTAAGGTTGTTTCAAATCCAACCGGTAGAAAGAGAGCTCCTATCAGTAACAACTACAAGAGAATGAAGATTCACTACAAAAAGAATAAGAATTTTGGTAGAAGAAGATAATCATTATATTCATGAATAAACGACTAATAGACTAATACAGTAAAGCTACTAATTCATTTGGATCTGTACTTGAGTTGAGTTGAACTCTTTTTTGTAAATTCAAATCCGTTGATTCCTCATGAATCTTAGTGGGTTCGTAAATTGGTTTTTTCCATTTGTTCTTATCAGATTCGTAATCCCACACATTCTGAGCTAATGCCTCTTCTGTTTTCCGTTTACTTTGTTTGATTTCCTGTTCTATATTTTTGATATCTTCATCCTCGGGTTCTTCTTCATCAGCACCAGAATACTTCTCGACCATGGTTACTTTTCCGTCTTTTATCACCATTTCAACAGTTCTCTTACCCCTTCCAACCCGTTTCTTCTCTTGCTCTTCATATTTCCTCAACTGTCTTTGCTGCTTCTTTAACCTTAAAGCTCTCTCAGTTGCTGATAACCACATGTTTCCATTGGTAGAAGTAGATAATTCGTAATCAGCTGCGTTATCAATGATCTTAGTTCTTTCTTCTCCGTTATCTTGGAATTCAAGTAACGTATTGAGTCTTTCTTGTGCTTTTACCAAGTCAGGATCCACTCCATGAATCTCTTCGAAATACTTCAATTCTTCTTGTTGCTGTTCTTCTATTTCTTTTTGTTTCCTCTCTTCTTCCTCTTTTTCATCTTTCAACCTTCTTAGCTCTTCAGCTTGTTTAAGTGCAATTTCCTGTGCTTCCCACAGGCCACCTCCTGCACTTAAAGAAACCACAATTTTCTTTGGCTTTCGAGGTTTCGGTGATTCATGCCTTTCAGGTTTTTCTGTAATATGGGTATCCAACTGATGCTTTTCACTTAAAAGGACTTTTTTGATTTCATTCTTCTCTTCGGCTGATATTATATCGCTTCCACAATAAGAGCATGGCTGAAGGCCTTCTCTAGAGCAAATAATCTTACCACAATTTAAGCAGTTTGGTGCGATGTCGAATAATGGATGTCTGGTTGCGTTACAATTACAAACGGTTAAAGAGTCATTTGCATCTTTGATTTCCAAAGTGCTGATCAAGGCTTCCAAGTCTTTGAGATTTGTGACTTGTTTCTTTCTTGTTTTTCTGTTTTCTTTTACCGGCTCTTTTTGTGGATCTTGTACTAGATCAGATGTCAATTTAGGTCCTTTGACTTTGGCCTTTATAGGTTTAGGAGCTGCGGGTTTCAGATTTTGGGAACTTTCTGTCCAAGCATTCTGGTTTCCTTTAGGTTTCTTTATAGGAGCTTCGGTAGGAGTGCTAGGTTTCTTTTTATTTTTTGAGTGGGTTTTTATG
Organism: Yamadazyma ubonensis; assembly: GCA_030572075.1. Classification (NCBI taxonomy): domain Eukaryota; kingdom Fungi; phylum Ascomycota; class Pichiomycetes; order Serinales; family Debaryomycetaceae; genus Yamadazyma; species Yamadazyma ubonensis. Next base: position 109,556 of record JAJLZG010000018.1, on the reverse strand, counting down.
TCCATGAACTTCATGAGAAATGCACTGGTGGCATCACTATCACCTAGTAAGTTAAAGAAGTGCTGTTGGACGGCATTATCTGGCAATGTGAGTGCATAGTCTATCATTTGGTTACACGATTCTGGATCGACGGGGAGGATCTCCGCAATTGCACCAGCTAGGTCTAGTCTTTCTTTATTCGAAACCATAGATGAGTAATTTTCTGGCTGCGAAATTGAGATATGAAGGACAGATGAGGAAGGACAGATGAGGAAGTCAAATGAGATATGGGAAAGGAATAAGTATCATATATTTGTATAATTAGAAACTAGTTGTAAATTTCGAGGTTCAAAAATCCAAGCAAGTCCACAAAAAATAATTGATATATGATCGGATAGATATAATTGAAGATCGCCCCATGTGATGTATAGTTTGTTTCGGATTTAAATACATTTTACAAGTTTAATATACTTCAAACAGATGTATTTCTCATACAAAATACATGCTTTCACTATATGTGCAAATAAATCCAACTTATTAATATAAATAATAAATATGAATAATAAATAAATACGGCTAGACCTAAACAATCTTATCTATCTTGTGGCTCCAGATTTACACTTGCTGAATCTTGCTATAATTAGTATTCGGTATTTTTTAGGTACTAAATTACGACTTTGAGTGCTCATTTAACTCCCCACCCTTTATCTTATAAATAACCGCGAGCTGCAAAAGCTGCAAAATTACAAACACATACCTATCCTTTTTTGTTAATACAGGGTGGAAATTAAATTGTTATAAGCCATTGGTGTAAAATCGTATTTCTTGTATTAGAAATTAATTCTTAGCGTGCTCTACCTTGTCATCATGAGGAAAGTTATGCATTCTCTTAAATCTTTGACAGCGCCTAAAGAATACAATCTTGATGATCCAACTAACAATGTTCCTTTTATGTATTTAGAGGATAAATACACCGTTTTTGACGTGCTTGGAAAAGGAAGTTTTGGTCAAGTTTACTGGGCTAAAACCAAAACAGACAAATCAAATTTGCCAAATAATGAGTATAAGTATCACACATTACTTTCACCGTTGAAAGAAGCAAACAAAAACCCTTCACCCTTAGTAGCAGTAAAGATTTTGGTGCATCCAATTCAAACCAAAAGTGAATTCTTTTGGTGTAAAGAAGTCAGATTCATTTTGTCAATGCCATCACATCCAAGTCTTATTCAAGTTCACGATTTATTTGTTGACCCAGTTAACTTTAGAATCCATATTATCATGGAATCTATGAACCAAAACTTAGGCCAGATTATATCTTTTAGAAAAAATCAAATGTTCAGACCATCTACTTTGAAAAGTATTTTGGCACAGATATTAGATGGGATCAAACACATCCATAAACAAGGTTTCATTCTTAGAGATTTAAAACCAGAAAATGTTTTGGTAAGTCCAACTAATCAATATTTTGATAAGCCCGAAAATATTCCTCCTAATAGGCGTGATGACAGATATATAGTTAAACTAGTTGATTTTGGTTTAAGTAGACGCCCATATTCTCGGGGCCCTTATACTTCCTACGTTGCCACGAGATGGTATAGGGCACCAGAAATATTATTACGTACCCCAATACAATCAATGGCTATGGATATTTGGTCTTTTGGAGTTGTTGCCGTTGAATTAATGAATCTTACTCCTTGCTTTCCGGGTGGTACTGAGGTTGAGCAGCTTTCAATGATTATTAATACCATTGGGAGTCCCCTTCTTCCAGATTTCACAAAGGGTGATTGTGTTAATTATAAGATTCCATTAGGTGGGTTTTGGAAAGATGGCGAAGTGTTAGCTTCCAACCTAGATTTGATTTTACCTCATCATCCTGGGACAAAACTTGATAATTTATACCTTTCAAATGTATTCAAAGATATAGGAGAAGTAATAAGAGGTTGTTTAACTTGGGATCCTGAAACCAGGGCTGATGCTACAAAATTAAGTTCAATGGAATATTTCAAAGGCACATGTGTTTATGAGAAACATAATCCATCGATTCATTTCATCAATTCCAAAAGAATCTCTAGCAGCTCCAGGTATAATACCCAAAATAAAAGAGTACCCAATTCATTCCTTTATACCGATTTTAATGATGGGTATGAGAATCACTATTTAGAAAGTTCAAAGGAGAACTTTGCCCTTGGTAGTGAAGAAAATGACGACTTTGAATTGCCAGAAGTAGACGTAGATGTTGATGTTGACGTTGGTATAAATGATTCGGGGTATAACTCAGAAGATTATGATTCAGACAAATTTCACAACTATGTCAAAGAAATCTTCGACGATAAAGAATACATCTGGAAGGAAAACCCCGATATGAAGCCTGAATCACAACCCGATATTCAATTACGTCGTATTGAATCATTCACATCCAATCAAATGAAACCAGCCGTCGCAATTACCAAGAATTAATTTTTTAGGAGTGTATAATGTAATGTTTTATGTAAGAGTCTGATGATATGCGCACCCCACATAATCTCATGGTTAATTGTTGAGCTAAAATTATGTGTATCCTTTTAGCTACTACGGAGAGCCCTGAGTTCCCCTTTATACTTATTTCTAATAGAGATGAGTACCTAAGAAGACCTACAGAAAAGGCAAGATTTAGGCCCTTAGAAAATAAACATATTTTATCACCTGCTGATATGGGTCGATCTGAGCACGGTACATGGATTGGTATCAATACAAAAGGTCGTATAGCTGTTCTTGTCAATTTCAGAGAATCTAATGACCTTAATGTAATCAGCCAGGTTTCCCGAGGAATCCTTCCTGTAGATTATCTTTCGAGTGATTTATCGGATGATGACTGGTATAATAATTTAGAGACTTCTTTGGCCTCAAGACTTGTAGGAACAAATATACCAGAAAAAGTTCCTCTCAGGAGTGTGGGAGGGTTTTCTTTATTGTATGGTCAACTAAGTTTGGATAATAATGATCATATTGGTAAGTTAAATATCATTTCTAACAGAGGTGATAAGGGTACAGTATTTGATAGTGAAGTGAATAAAGAATCTAAATTATATTCTACAGAAACAACAATGGGTCTTTCTAATTCCTTATTTTATGAGCCATGGGAAAAAGTCACTATGGGTAAAGAATTGTTGAAACAGACTATTAAAAAAAGTGTTCAAGAGAAGTATGATCAACAGACATTGGTGAATGAATTGTTCAAACTTTTATCCATCAATACGTTTGATAAATCATTAAATTCATTACCAATGCAAGACAAGCTTATGGGTTTAAGAGATACTATATTTGTACCTCCTTTAGCTACCCATTTTACAGCATCCCAAATGAATGATACTATTGGAGAGTATTATGGAACAAGGACTCAAACCATAATTTTACTAGATAAGAAAGGAGTCTTACATTATTACGAAAAAGATTTATACGAAGGTGATAATTTAAAACCACCTATTAATCAATTCCAACACTATAAAGTTAATATTAAACAGCAATAGCAATTAGCTCCCCGACTTTAAGCTTCGCAGTAACTGGGCCACCAGAACTAGCACGGCTTGGTGCTGGCATTGAGCAAGCTTTGGTCGAGAGTGTGCGAAATAAAACTAGATTATCTAGAGTATATAGAACGAATAAATGGGTCTTGAAACTTGGCTGGGTTATCCTTTAACCAGTGTTTATCATAAACAACCAATTCAGCTGTCAGATGAAACAAATCTACTTTTCTTCATCCCGGGAAACCCGGGTCTAGTAGAGTACTACATCACTTACCTTGATCAGTTACAGCAAAAGCATCCTACGTTTGAAATCTTGTGTGTCTCACAAGCAGGTTACCAAACTACTGATAAATTCATGGAAGAAGGTGCAAAAAGGTACCCATTCTATAATCTTGAATTTCAAATTCAACACAAAAGTAGAATCATTAATGACTTGATAGAGGAAAGAGGTACTATAAATCTTTATATAATGGCCCATTCTCTTGGCTGTTATATAACTCAAAGAGTTGCAAAAGCTTTTGAGGGAAATGGGAATGTTGATATCAAATTCATTGGGCTAATATGTCCAACTCTTATTGATATAAAGCAGTCATCTTCGGGACAAAGACTCGTTTTCCTTCTGACGTACCTTCCTATAATTCAAATAGCATTGATATTCAGTTTTATCTTGAGAGTTTTCCTTGGTGATACTATGTCTGCATATATCTTCAGGAACTGGATTTTTTCAGCTCCTAAGTTAGACACAAAAGAGTCTAGAGAAGCCATTGAACACTCTGTTAATGCCTCTGTTAAATTGATAAAGTCTCCTAGAATTGTAAGGCAGGCATTGACGTTAGCAATAGAAGAAATGGATCATATTCTCAAAGATGAAGAAATCAACGACTGGTTTTTCAGAAAACTCTCAAAGAATGGGACAAAGATATGGCTGTACTTTGCCTATAGTGACCATTGGGTTCATGATAATTCCAAGCATTATCTACTCGTAAACTATCATGATGAGCTGAATAGAAATTTATCATTTCAGTTGGGAGAGGTGGATGATGGAATTACTCATAGTTTCTGTGTGGATCAAAGTGTTGAATTTGCAGAGATCACATTAGAGATGTTTGATAGATTTTTAGAATAGTTAAATTGTGTGAATGTATTTTTCAGTAGATCCGTATTTATACAAGGGTTGTTGTTAAACCCGAATTAGTGGTATATTTATTATTCGATGATGTAGTCTAGTAGCTAAGTAAATTGCTGCAATAATGATGAGCAGTCAGAACTCATAAAAAGAAATTCATTTGATATCCTCTAATACTTTTACGTCCTCCTATTTCTACAATATTACCATTAATCCCCTAAACTACCAAACTATACAATTCGTCGTATAAAATCAAACATCACTTCAGAATTTACTACAACTTATGAGTCAGGATTTGTTACAGTTTATCGGAGATTACTGTAAATGATGAGCCGCATTAATTGCAGCACTGCCAAATAAAACTACAAACCCATACACATTTCTCCCATAACTTCTACGGAAATCAACCCCTCTATACCTTGATCCACCCCTTGTAATCGCCTGACATTATCAGCACATTTTACCAATTTTAAGCGTGTTTTAATCAAGTCCGTAACATCTCATCACCCGGCCACTGGTCCCGTGACGTTTGCTAATCGCGGTTAAATTGAAAAATCAAAATTCGGTACAATCTGAATTTCTATCTTAATCTCCACAATGACTAAGAAGAACTATTCTTTAGAAACTGAATTAGTGTTCGCCAAGAGCAACGATCAGTATAATGCGCTGGTCCCTCCACTCTACCAATCTGCTACTTTCAAGCAAGCTTCTCTTGATAATATGGGAGAGTATGACTACACACGTTCGGGTAACCCTACAAGAACATATCTTCAAAATCATATTGCAAGAATCATGAAAGCTGAACACGCTTTTGCTGTTACAAGTGGTATGGGATGTCTTGATGTTATCACCCGTTTACTTCAACCTGGTGATGAAGTCATTGCTGGTGATGACTTATATGGAGGTACTCACAGATTATTAACCTACTTAAACAAGAAAGGTGACTTAAAAGTTAACCATTATGATACTACAAACACAGAATTAATCATCCTGAAAATCACCACTACTACAAAAATGATTTTCCTTGAAAGTCCAACTAATCCTTTAATTAAAGTGGTGGATGTGAGAACTATTAGTCACGCAGCTCATGAAATCAACCCAGATATTATCGTTGTATTTGACAACACAATGATGTCTCCTGTTCTTATGACTCCTTTAGATTTGGGTGTGGATATTCAATACGAAAGTGCAACCAAATATCTTAATGGTCATCATGATATCATGGCTGGTATTCTTGCTACCAGATCAGCAGAATTGGCTGAGAGAATATTTTTCGTTATTAATTCTACTGGTTGCGGTTTACTGCCTTTTGATTCATGGTTGTTATGCCGTGGTTTAAAAACTTTGGCTATTCGTGTTGAACGTCAACAAGAAAATTGCCAAAAAGTTGCTAACTTCCTCTCGAATATTGGGTTCAAAATTAGATACCCAGGATTACCATCTCACCCACAATATGCATTACATAAATCCATGTGTCGTGGAGCTGGAGCTGTATTAAGTTTTGAAACTGGTAACATCAAGATGTCTGAAAAAATTGTTGAAAATACTGACATCTTTGGTATAGCCGTTTCATTTGGTTGTGTTAACTCATTAATCAGTATGCCATGTAAAATGTCACACGCTTCTATTGATGCCAAAACTCGTGAAGAAAGAGATTTCCCAGAAGACCTTATTAGATTATGCATAGGTATTGAAAACGCAGATGATTTAATTGATGATTTAACTAAAGCTTTATTAAAAAGTGGAGCTGTTAAACTTAATGATCGCGATGAACTTTTCAATGCTGTAAATGTCCAATTCAAGTTATAATTATATTCAAATGTCAAGTTATGCTGGCACATTCTTTAACTTTGTATTTCATAAATAAATTTTAGAACTCATTAGCTTTCTCTATTTTGCATCCATTGAAAAAGCGCGTCCAAAATCGCGTCTTTTATATACTATGTCAATTGAATCAACTTTAGACTATGGTGTATTACCGAAAGTATATTCGGTAGAACACAGAGCCAAGTATCTTTCAACTCCTTTCACTGTCCAGGTGATCAACTTGCGTCATTATGATGATAAATCTCGTGTCATTTTATACGATGGGAAATACAATATGCAAGGATTATTAGAAAAACCCTTGGTCGATAGATTAACCCCTCAAGGCTTTCAAAAACTGTCAGTTATCCGTGTTCTTAAACATTCCTGTTTTGATCAAGTTAAATTCTATACTTTCATCGAAGAAGCCGAAATCGTTTTACCAACTTATGAAAGTGACCCTCATCAAACTACAAAGCTTGTTGAGTATTTCTCCAATCACCCAGAAGAAAATTTCTTTAACCAAGGTAATTCTGATGCTGCAGCTCCTGTTACTGCAGTTCCAGCTTCATCGAACAACAATGCTGGATCTAATCGGAAAAAGTCAAGTGATGAGTACAATGGTAAAAAAATCACACCAATTGAACTGATTTCTCCTTACCAAAATAACTATGTAATTAAAGCAAGAGTATCTTATAAAGGGGATATTAGGACCTGGCAAAACTCAAAGGGTTCGGGAAAATTGTTCAATGTCAATTTTTTGGATGACTCTGATGAAATTAGAGCAACTGCTTTCAATGAAATCGCTGAAAAAATGTATAACCTGTTACAAGAAGGTAAAGTTTACTATGTTACTAAAGCTCGTGTTCAAACTGCAAAACCTCAGTTTTCTCGTTTAAGCCATGCGTATGAATTGGCTTTGGATAGAGATGCAATTGTTGAAGAATGTTTTGATGATACTTCCAGTGTTCCAAAACTTAAATTCAACTTTACCAAATTGAACCAAATTCAAAAGGCAGAAGCTAATTCTATTGTTGACGTTATTGGTGTATTAAGGGAAGTTAAACCAGCTTTTCAAATAACTTCAAAGGCAACGGGTAAGCCTTTTGATAGAAGAGATATTGATATTGTTGATGATTCAAACTTTTCTATCACAGTCGGTTTATGGAACACAACCGCTGTTGATTTTGATGTAAGTGAAGGTACAGTTATTGCTTTCAAAGCTTGTAAGATTCAAGATTTCGGTGGTAGAAGTTTGACCTTAACTCAAACAGGATCCTTTTTGTCAAACCCAGACGCTCCAGAAGCTTATCAATTGAAAGGATGGTACGATAATCAAGGTTCTAATGAAACTTTCCAAACTTTGAAAGCTGAAGCCGGTTCCCTGTCAAGTAATTTTATGAGTAACAGGAAAACCATTCTTCAATCTACACAAGAAAACTTGGGTTATAATGAACAACCTGATTTCTTCTCAATAAAGGCTTCATTTTTCTTCATTAAGAATGAAAACTTTGCTTACCCAGCTTGTACTAATGTCCCATCTGGAGCTTCTAATCCTTGTAATCGTAAAGTTATTGATCAAAATGATGGTACTTGGAGATGTGAAAGATGTGATTTAAACTTTGATAAAGTTCACTATAGATATATTTTAAACTGTAGTGTGTTTGATCATACTGGATTCTTGTGGACCACTTTGTTTGATCAAGAAGCTACTAAATTGTTGGGTGTTGATGCCAATGAAATGACACGTTTGAGAGATGAAGATGAAAGAGAATTCCAAGAAAGATTTAAGGCACCATATCTTAAGGAATATGGTTTCAGATTGAAGGCAAGACAAGATAGCTACAATGGTAATACCAGAATTAGGTATCAAACACAAGGGCTCTTTGAACTTGATTTCACAGCCGAATCCGACTTTTTGGTCAAACAATTGGATGCCCTTCTATAATTCAAGTTTATGTAATTCTCTATAATAGTTCATATATAATGAAATGTTTTTGATTCGTTAGTATTTCTGGGAATTGAATTCAAATAATCCATTTGTCTTCAACCAGAATTGTTTGAGTACTTCATTAGCCAGTCTTTGGCCCCTTGTGACCAATAACTTGTTTATAAATTCTTGTTTATCGTTATCATTAATTTGACTCAGGTTGTAGTTCGAAAGTACATCAATTAGCCATACTTTGGCTTGTAACTGAAATTTTCCTAGAAGATTCCGGAAAATCATGTAGTAGTATTCCAAAGATGATCTTGAGTGACTCAAGAATGAGATTACAAGCTCTCGAGTGAAAACCTGCCCGTAGCCTTCGTCAATCAATAAAGACCTTACTGTTTCTTGGTCACGTTGTAAACCCTTTTTCAAGTGCATAAAAGCACTCCAAAATTTCAGTAAGGATTTAATCACTCCAACTTCATTGGTGCTGAATAAACCCACGGAGAACCTGAGTATTTGTCTAAATAGATCAAGGTTGGAATAGAGTAAAAGACCAGGCTTTCTTTCCAATATAGCTGTGAAAACATCAACAGAGCTTGAAATTATATCAGGGTCACCTCCTGAGCTAAAAGTTTCAAAATGTGGTAAAAACATTTGGTTTAAGATATCACCCACATTTCTTGATTCCAAAGACTTATAGTTGGTGATGCAAATAGTTTCAACCAATTTAAAAATATGATATATAGAATTCGGATCAGAGTTTTGCATCTTCGAGACCAAGTACTCGAAAATCACTGGAAGACCAAATTTGAAAGGATTATTAATTGGTTCATTGAGTCCTGTTTTCAAAACCTGGCAGCAGGTTTCTGTTATCGATGTTTTGGTCTTGAAAGGAACGAAGTCGATAGAATACCTTCTCACTATTCCTAAAACCAATGGCTTTATGCTATCCGGATCAGTATCCCAGAACTCAGAAACTTCAGCTGCTTCTTCTTCACTGTAGATTTCACTCACATCATTTGGAAGAGAGCTTGCTTTTCCTATTTCCATAACACAAGACAAAAGCGACCCTAAATAATCTTCAGCAGGTTCATTTAAAGAGTCTCTTGACATCAAATCAATCGATTTCGTATCGATAATTTTTAAAAGCGATAACAATACACTGCTGAATCTCTGAGGCTGTTTTATCTCCGCAGACTGGGCAATGGACACATATGAATTTGTCATTCTGCTTCTTATTAAATTATCGATATTCTCATTTTGAAGCATTTCACTGAGTAGGTTCTTTAAGGTGGGTAAAAATACCACTAAATTAGACAGACATTCTTGACAAATGTTTAAAATAGTCTTGGATGACATAAGTGATAATTTGGGGTAGCTTGAGTTTATGATAATAGAGAATAAGAAGTCCAAAATCTGTCCAAGGTGAGAAGGACCATATTCGGTTTTGAGGTAAAACTCAATTGATGCAATGTACCTAATAGCTGTCGAAGTGATATGATAATAATGAGGTATTTCTGGGTTTAAGCTGAGAATAACATTTAAAAGCCCATTTTCAACTATTGTGTTTACAGGGTCTAAAAGAGTCAGACTTTGACTTTCATAGAAAGTAGAATCATCATTGATTTTGTAAAGGATGAAAAGAATAGATTCAAGTTCTTCAAGGGATCCTTGATTGCTTATTGTGTTCACTGCCAATGCTGACATGCTTTCATAGAAGGGTAATTTCAATAAAGAAAAGATAATGGAAAAAAAGTCTCCCACATTTGATTTGAAATAGAAAAACTCAGAAGGATTCTGGTTGAGCTTTTCGAAAGAAGGAAGCTTTATTTTTTCCCAATAGATCTTGCACACTCTGTTACAGAAATCATTCCTTGTGGAATAGAACAATTCTTTTGATTCTCTATCTTGGTCATACAAAAGCTCAAGTGCTTCTTCATCATCTATAAATACGTTAAAGAATTCTTCCCAAAATCCAAGAAGTTGGTCACTTATAGTTTCGTCTATCTTAGGAACACCGGGAAAATTGGTAAGTCTGATCAATACTTCAATGATGTATCGGTTTCCAGGTTGAGTCAATCTTTTGGTTAAGCTTAGCATTTCATTCAGTAGGAAAATGATAATCAAATTTATGAAGTTGTTTATGTAATCTTCAAATTCCTCGAAGTTGTTACCAAATATTATTAAATTAATGAAGTTTTGTCCAAATTTTGATTCCTCAAAAAGAAGGGCTTTTAAATATTCCCTCTTTTCATGGTCGAACATTCTGACATTAGTTTCCAATATTTCGGTTATGGAAGAAACTGATTTATTTATCAACTCAATGGAATTGGGATTGTCCATTGAGAGACCCGTCAAAAAATTGAATAAGTATTTGGTGAACTCATTTGTTTCGGAGTATCGTATTTTTGACTGACTTTCTGCCATCGACATATATGAAATCCACGAGTTTAAACAGTCTAAACTTTGAGAATGTACACTGAATGGAATTGTATCCACACGGCATGAATTCAAATGTTCAAATATCAGATTAACCACTTTATATATTTGGTCAAATATAACTTCATGGAGCTGAGTTACTTGTTCTTTCTTAATCAATTCCTCCACTAGAATAGAGCAAAAATTTAATACGATGGAGAACGACCTTTCATTTAAATTTTGGAAATTAAAGTCATCTTCTCCTGTTAGTCTCATTAGTAATATCTGAACTGGATTTTTTTGAAATCCTCTGTAATGTAGTATAAAAAGTGTTGCAAAATCGGATATAAGCTTCTTAGTTACCGTAGCATCGAATTTACTATCTCCAATGAATGACACAATATCGTAGATAAAAGACTGAAGTTGTTCAGGTTCAACAGAATCCAACTTGTTTATTATCACACTATATGTCAATGCACCAAAGTATTGGCAATTCTTGTGGTCTAGTGATAATAGAGCTTTTGCTAGTCTGCCGTCATCTTGTTTTTGAAATTTTTGGAGGGTGCTCTGGATTGATTTCACCTCGTTCGAGTCACGGGTGGTGTAGAGCTTTTCTATTGCCTATCTTGTTAGTATACACAATTTTAGTAAGACTTATAGATACATACTTCTACTATCTGGTCAAAAGCGTCCATAACTGATTGAATCGCGAACGGAAGTTTTAAGTGAGAACCAGCTAATTTGAAGAGATGAGACGAATCAGGCGAGAAGTGTGACAAAAAGTAAATTATTATAATGGAAGAGATGGAAGTATTAGAAGATTAATGAGCCAAAATTTCAGCAAATTTGCATGAAGTTGAAGCGTCTTTTGCTCCTAATCTTGGAACCTGTTAAATTCGCAGCCAATAGTAACACCATATTTTCAGAACATGATGCAGAAAGGATAAGATGCTTTATATCCATTAGGAACAAGAGAGTTGAAAAGATCAAAAGGACTCGAAATTCATTTTAACTGTACATTATGATACTTGTTTGGTTTTGATCTTGAACTAAAATTAAACTCATCTTTCGCAACTAGCAAAAAATAATTCCACAAGTTTAAACTGAATAAACAGAGCCAGTCTCACCTAAACCAGCGTTTAAAGTACATAAAAACTTAGCAACTTATGTAGACAAGTAGAAACTATCAAATTTAGGATTAAAAAAAGAAATGCGCCGACCAGGAATCGAACCAGGGGCTGATCGATGGCAACGATCAATTTTACCACTAAACCACCGGCGCTTTCGTTGAAGACTTTTTTGGTTTGGTTGACCATCTTGTAGATAATGCATTCAAACCTTGCTTTAATTTGTTTGGGTTTTTAATTTTATACTTCAGACATATAACACACAACGCTTAATGGTCATATAAATGTATATGCCTGAGAAATTTAAACAATAGTAGTCTCCTAAGTGCTTTTCAGAGCGAAATACGTTTTAAAAATGTTTTTTGAAAGTTTCTAAGAATCTCTGTTCCTAATTCAAAAACACCTACATGATGTTTATTATACTTCTGCTATTCTAAGTTTTAATTTGAAAACCTGGGGGCATTTTTATGGTCAGTTAAAACTTTCAAAAGGGAAATTTATTTGAAAACAAGAAAAAAAGCATCCACATTTTCCCTGTCGTCTTTTAGTGTGTTTCTTAGTACGCAACTTGTTTTACTTTTCATTCAACGATGCTGATGATCTCATAACAAGTTCCTGGTTCAACATCCTGGTGATGAAAAGGCATGAAATACCATGTTAAAAGCGACTGATCATATAAACAAGTACCTCCAACTCTCATCCATCCATTTTCATGACTGTCAGACTCAACAAAAAAAACCTCTAGCAAAGATGTCTTTTTGCAGCTAACAACCTTTGGTTTTTAAAATCGGATCGCAACGCGCAGAAATTTCATTAAGATGGCACCTAAAGTAGCAAAAGCTTATGAAAACCAGGGCACTTTCTCGAACATTTCAAAGTCAAGGGCATTGAGCTCTGCATTTATCACGTTGTTGGGGTTGGCTCTTTTAGGACTTTGGTTCTTTCACTTGTCTTGGGCCATCAAAATTGTGAGGTTCAATGAGTATGGAGATGTCTTGAGTAATGTTGTATTTGGATTCGGAACTTTGGGTGCAAATACCATTCTTAGTTTCAGAAGTTTGACGATGTTGAATGAAATTCTTCTTGATAGCAAAATCGATGCCGACCATAAAAAGTACATTTAGTTCATTAGGAACAAGTTGAAAGTGGAAGTTGAGAGTGAAGTTAAATAAAAATTGAAAGTTGAACAATGACAGCTCATGATAGTGTATAAATGAATGGTGGTTATAATATCACCGTTTATCAATAACGATAGAGATTAATATATTATAACAGTTAGCCAGCAAAAAGCCCAATGATAGAAATGAGAAATGTAGCCATAATTAGAAATTAAGCGCCCAAATTTACAACTATCAAGTAGTAAAATACAATTTGTTCAATAATTATTGTATTAATAAATATTCATTGTTCTCTTATAACCCAATTCATCTCAATTCCCAGATAATCAATTCGCTGTTCTTCACACTACATTACAACATTACAACATTGCAACTGCATTCAATAAAGGGTCTTTTGAATGTAGTGTGCTAACCATGCTCAGTAGTTCTTCCGCGAGAAAAGTGGAATGTTAATCTCCAAATATGATGATGCCTCGTAGAGTCTCAAGAGCTCAGTGCAATAACTGTACATGCTCCCCTGGTTTATTATCCAGAACCAACAGAAGAAGTTCCCTTATTGCCAGACAAATTAACTTGAAGAGAACTGGCTCTTCAGGTTCAAGACCTGGTTCAAGAAAGGGCTCTGTCATATCTATTGATGCTTCAACTTTATGTCAACCTGAAACTAAAGAAATTAACACTTCCAAAAGATTAGAAAAATTAAGACGTGTTATGGAAGAATTTGATCTTGGGGTTTATATCGTTCCAAGTGAAGATGAACACCAATCTGAGTATGTTTCTTTACTTGACCAAAAAAGAGGTTTTATTTCTGGATTTTCTGGAAGTGCTGGTGTTGCTGTAATTACAAGAGATATATCTTGTATGAATCCAACACCTGAAGGTTTAGCTACACTTTCAACTGATGCTCGTTATTTTAATCAAGCATTAAATGAATTGGATTTTAACTGGACTTTATTACGTCAAGGTGCTTTAAATGAACCTACTTGGGAAGATTGGTCTATTGATCAAGCCATTCAAATGTCTTTAGATTCGGGTGTTAAGGTTAATATTGGTGTTGATCCTAAATTGATTACTTATGATCTGTTCAAGAAAATGAATGACTTAATCAAATCTAAATTATTAAAACACTCAAAAGCTGAAGTCGAATTTGTTCCTGTTAAAGAAAATTTAATCTTGAAAATCTGGGAAAACTTTGAACCATTTCCTCCTGCCTCCAAAAATGCTATTAAAATTTTAGATGTTAAATTCACTGGTGAAGAATTCTCTTCGAAATTAACTAGAGTTCTTAAATTCATAAAAGATAATAATGGTGATGCATTGGTGGTTTCTGCATTAGATGAAATTGCATGGTTACTTAATTTACGTGGTGATGATATTGCTTATAATCCTTTATTTTACAGTTATTTGATCGTTAATGCTGATCGTGATGTTATTCTCTTTGTTGATTCATCTAGATTTGATGAAGGAGTTAGTGAATATCTTACTCTAAATGGAGTTGCTGTGTTAGATTATAAATCGTTTTGGGATCACATTTTTAACTATTCGAAAGATTTTAATTTAGACAATAAGAAATTGTTAATAACGAAGAATGCATCATGGGAATTAGCCAGAAGCTTAAAATGTTCGTTTACTCAATTATCTCAATCACCAATTGAAGAGTTAAAATCAATTAAAAATAAGACTGAAATTGAAGGTTCACGTTCTGCTGGTTTAAAGGATGGTAGAGCTTTATGTAAGTTTTTTGCATGGTTAGAAGATGAATTAGTGAACAAAAATGAAATGATTGATGAAGTACAAGCTGATAAAAAATTAACAGAATTCAGACAACAAGAAGAAAATTTTGTTGGATTATCATTTGACACAATAAGTGCATCAGGTGCTAATGCAGCCATAATTCATTATAGTCCACATCCAACTCGTTGTGCTCTGATTGATCCTGATAAGATATATTTGAACGATTCTGGATCTCATTTCTTCGAAGGTACTACTGATATCACTCGTACGATACATATGGGAAATCCATCACTGATTGAACGAAGAAACTATACATTGGTATTAAAGGGAGTCATTAGTTTATCAGCTCTTAAATTTCCAGAAAATTCAAAAGGTGCATACTTGGATTCAATTGCTAGACAACATTTATGGAAATATAATTTAGATTATGGTCATGGTACTTCACATGGTATTGGATCATATTTAAATGTTCATGAAGGACCTGTTAGTATCGGATTAAGACCAGCTGCATTCCAATCTCATGTTAATCCAGGTAATATTATCTCTAACGAACCAGGTTATTATGAAGATGGTGAGTATGGTATCAGATTAGAGAATGATATGGTTGTTAAAGAAACCGGTAAGTCTTATAATGGTAACAAATTCTATGAGTTTGAAACATTGACCAGAGTTCCATTCTGTAAGAAGTTAATTGATAAGTCATTATTGACCTCTGATGAAAAAGAGTGGCTTAATGATTATCACAAGACGATTTGGAATGATATTTCTCCTGCTTTTGAGAAGAATTCATATTCTTACACCTGGTTAGCTCGTGAAACCAGTGCCATTTAAATAGGTATTTAGCGGTATTATTAGTGTTTAAAAAAAAGGACTTGGTATTAAATCTCCTAATTCTTCTATTTAGCCTTAGTCATCTAAAATATGGCTTCTGATTGGCTGACGTTAAACCAGTATAAGTTTACAAGGAGATGAGTATCGTTTTTTAAATTGTATCAACTGATTCTTGTAACTCAAATGAGCATAAAACATCAACTTTTTTTGCACTCACATAAATTTGCAGTAATTTAAAACTGTTGCTTATTAGTGCAAATTGCACCGCTCTCACTGGCCAGAATTACTCAGCCTCAAGGCCAAATAGATACTCTATATACATTTAACTCTTAGCCATTGAACACTAAAATCTATACACATTAAACCACAAACCTCCAACTAACTTACCAACTCGAAATCAGTCAACCACTACCCCCCAGTTTTTTTTGCAACTCGATTCAGCCACTCACACAACAATTATTCACCATTCGCACGAGCCAATCAAATCCAAATAAACTTTGATTACTTTATGACCCAGGTCGTGCACGGGCCCACCCCGGTATTTTTTCGCACATTTAACCCATGAAAAAGAGACAAATATTTTTTATTACTCATTCATATCAATAATGATACCTCGTAGTTTAACATCAAATACTATTGGAGGTTTAAGTCATATGGTCTCAACTCCTGTTGCCAGGCCATGCATATCCACAGCACGTCGCTTAATGCGTTATTCATCATCTCAGGATGCTGCCGGATCAGCAGCCACCGGTCCCCTTGCAAGCAATAATTCAACACCAGAAAAAAATGGTCGTAGATTTATTCAAACTATTCCAATTACCGGTAAACCTGCTAATGATTTCTATGCCAGTTTAAACTATAATATGAGCACCATTAAAACTAAAAATAATGTTGATACCACCAACTCTTTACAAGGGTCACGTTGGAATCCATATAAAATGAATAAAGATGAACAAAAGGAAACGACGCCTTTACGTCGTTCTCGTGCTCTGAGATTCAAGGCTAAAGCTAGAGATGTTAATTTGAATACGACTACTAAATCAACTACAAATGAATCAACTAACACTTTAGCAACTCAAAAATTAGCATCTGAACCAGCATCCGAATCAGCATCCGAATCAGCATTAAAATCTTCTAAAGATGAAGGCGTAACAGCTGCTACGTCTGTTCCAATGGAATCAACACCAGCTGTCAATGCAACGCCGAAAGTTGAAGAAAAACCAAAGAAAAAGAGAAGGGTTTTAAAACCAAGAAAAGCAATCATTACTCTTACACCAAATGCAGTGTTGCACTTAAAGGGACTTTTGGATAAACCAGAAGGTAAATACATACGAATTGGAGTACAAAATAGAGGATGTTCAGGGTTAACTTATAATTTGGAATATGTCAATGAATCAGGGAAATTTGATGAATTGGTTGAACAAGATGGTGTTAAAGTCTTTATTGATTCCAAAGCCCTTTTCTCTATTGTTGGATCCGAAATGGATTGGTTAGAAGATAAATTATCTTCAAGATTCATCTTCAAGAACCCAAATTCTAAAGGTACTTGTGGATGTGGTGAATCTTTTATGGTATAACCAATTCAATTCGATTCCATTTAAGCATTAATTTATTAGCATAGTTATGATATAGAACGATTCTACAAATACATATTCTTTGATGACAATTTTAGTGGTACTTTGGTCAACGGGGATTTAGTCCGAAATCGGGTCTGGCCGGCGCACGCTTTTTTTTTGTTGCAAATGTTCTGAGTTTGTGGGTGCAAAAAATCATTACCACAAAAACTTACAAAAGAGATGATATTAAGTAGAGCCATTCTTTCTAGTCTTGCCTTTGGTTTAGTCTTCGCTGGCGAAGCTCCTAAAGTCAAGAAAAACCCTGCCGATGTTGTTGCTCTTGCTGATTTCCCAGCATACGGTAACCCAATTTTAGGTAATATTGTCTTCACAGCAAAAAAGGGTAAAGTTGTCAACGTTCATGTGGATGTTACAAGATTACCCACTGAAGGTGGTCCATTCAATTATCATATTCACGATAAACCTGTTCCTGCTAATGGAGATTGTAATGAAACTGGTACTCACCTAAATCCTTACAAAGCACCTGATACTTGTGATGCTCAAAAGTCTGATGCTTTCTGTGAAGTAGGTGACTTAAGTGGTAAACATGGCTGGATTAACACCACTTGTTTTGAAACCAAGTACAACGATCCTTACTTGTCTCTAAACAAGAAATCTAAATCCAATATCATTGGTAAGTCAATTGTTTTCCATTTTGCAAACTCTACTAGATTTGCTTGTGCAAACATTAATGTTGTAGAAGGTGACAGAATCAAAACTTTAGAAGATGAGTTCCAGCAAAAGGGTTACTCTGATTTAGTTGAACTCAAAGAATTTGTTTCGACTAACAATTATAAGTTTGAAGAAGGCCAGGAAGTTTTTGAACTGAGTATTCAAAGCAAGACAGAATTATCAGAGTATCTTTCTAGCTACGGAGTTACTGAAGATGAAGAAGCTGATGAAGAAGAAGGAGAAGAAGGAGAAGAAAAAGATGACTGTGATAATAAAGACGAAAGTGAAGAAGATTATCACAAAGAGCACAAAGATCATCCACATTACAAGAACCACACCAATCAAAGTAACTTCACCAACTTGTCTTCAGTTGACTGTGAAAATGGTGCAAGCAATTTTGTCTGGAAAGCAGTTCCTGCTATTTCGTTGGGATTACTTGCTGGTTTATTAAACTAATGCCCTTTATAAAATCATGTTTCATACCTCTCATTAAATACTTAAAACCGTGTATTAATATACATATCTCTTAATCCATTACTTTGTGGATTCATGATATGAATTTCCAAGGTATTTAAGCTACCACTGGTAAGTGCCTTAAAGTTATTAATTACTATTTACACCATATATCTACTTAATTTTACGACACTCAAAGTATGTAGCATCTATATCGTCAGGTAAAGAACAGAAGTATTCCAAGTGTTGCATATGCTTGAACAATTGAATCGAATTGTATTGCAATTTCAAGCACGTTTTTCCTCCAGATTCATTATTTGTACAAATAATACTTTCTTCAATCTCTTTTTCCCCGTCTATTACAAACATATTGTTTGGTCTTGCCTTAACAAAGTCAGTTACAGATTCATTCAACTCTTTTGCAGATTTTGTAGTACGTTCTTGTAAAGTTAATTGTTGAGTGCCAGTAATTTGGTTCAAAGTATGGGAAATATCACCGTTTGCATCTGCAAGTTTCAAGTGAGAGTCAGCAATCCCAAGGTCCTGGTGTGACTTTTGCTGTACTTGAGAAGCTGGAATATCTTGTGATTGAGTCTTAGAAGTAAATGAAAACCAACCCATAGCAAGTGATGAAAATCGCGATTTTGGTTTGTGGAGCTGAACTGATGATCAGATGAGTACGTAACAGTCTAAGAAATATTGGGATGTGAAGTTAAAAGTGAAGATTTAATGTTGTGTGATTTGTTGATGAAACTGGTTTATGAATTTTTAACTTGAACTTTTTTTTAGGAAATTTCCAATTCCATACCTGATAGGTGACTCATTCTGTAATTCAAGCCCCTAAACTCGGAAATCTTGATCTAATATCTTCAGACAAGAAGTATAATATTCTTAATCATCATCACTTCTCTCATCCTTTTTTTTGTAGCTCAATTCCAAAAACTCATCCCGTTTAATATAACTCCATCACCACTCATCTCTAATCTTCTCAATAAAAATAATCCGCACATGAGTGATTTGACATTACCCATCCCAGCATACCCACCATTCACTCTAAGGTCCTCTCTCATAGACACAGATCCTGTGATATGGGTCCACTTGCTTGAAGGGTATTTTCAGCTTTTTGAGTTCCTTTTGGGAGACAATTTTCAGCTCCTATCAATCAAATCTAAGCAACAGCTCTACCTGTTCTTTAAGTCTTACTTGTACGAAACTTACGATCAGGATAACAAGATATTCTCCTTGGGTTCAGTAAACACAGATATCAAGGCAAATGAAAAGGAACTAGAACAATATGTTTTTCATGCCATCAAGCTCCACAGTTTACTTAAGTTCAACTTAATTGGTGAGTCAATCTGGCATTTCATCAGCATTTACATCGAAAAAAATAATACTACAGTAAGAGCATTAGTTGATGGAACATTCAAGTCAAAGTTCAACGATAACAAAAAATCAGGAAGTATAAGCTCGATTCTGTCAGTTCAAACATACTTGCAAAAAAAAATCCTTGACAAAAAATTCACCAAGAAAGATTTAAACACCTTATCATATTTATTAGGACAAACTATTTCTACTAAAACAAAAGTAGACTTTTCGACCGGAAAGTCTGAGAGAGTCGTCAGCAAAAAAAGATCTATTGATTTTGCAGAAAAGTTTGTGAATAAAGAATGGATGGCTATCCTTGAAGGTATCTATTCTAATGGGAATGGTGTGAATGCTAATACTGCTAGAGATGTAATGGTGGTATCTTTGGTTAGTTTACCTGCTACACAAATAGCCAAGTTGGCGAAATCTTTAGACATAACTAAACCTCAAATGATGGTATTGAGCCCATTATTCAGTGCTGTTGTGATCTCAGAACAAGCAAGAAACTTGATAGCAGGTCTTGATGAAAAGTTGGAATTTTTGATTCCTGAAACACCCTCAACAAGCACATCTTTACCTCCACAAGAAGACGTGGATAATCTAATGAGCATATTCCCGGATCTTACTCTTGAAAAGGCACAAGCAGTACTCACACAGAACGATAATAATACCGAGTATGTAATTAACATGCTCTTGGAGAACCCAGATGGCATCAATGACATTGAAGTCAAGACAGCTTCAAAGCCTGTCAAAGTAACTAGTGCACAAGCTAGTAGATTTGATTCATCCGGCTTGACAGCTTTTAAACAAAAAAACAAACACGCAAAAGTCAAGATAAACAATGTTGATGAAAAATTGAGAAAAGCTACTCTAGAACTTGCCATGAGTTCCTTAGAAGACGAGGATGAAGTAGATCTTGAAGTCTACGGCGAATTCGAGAAATTCATGGAACAGAAAAAAACAGAGGATCCGGACCATGCTAAACCATTGGAATATTCTTCTAATAATGAGTATTTGTATGCCGTTTATCAATCAGAAGGTATGAAAGCATTTGAGCCAGAATCTAGAGGTAAGCTGCTTAGAAAGTATATGAAAGAGCACACTGGTTGGTCAGATAATACCATTGAAGACTGGGGTAGAATCTTGGTGATGTCGAACGATAAATCAGGAAGTACTACAAAATATGAACCAGAGAAGAAAACCAATAAGCCTAAGTCGACACAAAAGAGCCAGACTGGGCTGAGCGATAAAAAAACTGAAAAATCTAAGAATAGCTACAATGAGAAGAACAAAGCCAGTAAGGCCAATCACAATAGAAAAAAACAACAAGGTAAAAAGACCAAAGTTGAAATGATTGGAATGAGAGAATAGAAACTTGGAGTTATAGATTATACATAGAGTTAAGTAACCTAATTTGCAGCCAGGATGGTTTGAACTGATGCGCGAAAAATCCATTTCATCCATATCCAATATGATCAATGGACTCTTTATTTTTGATGGTAAAGGAGATGTTCTTATGTCCAAATTGTACAAAGAAGGAATCAAACGGAATGTATCGGATGTTTTCCGTATTCAAGTGATATCTTCTCACAATAAAAGTAACAAAGAAATACGATCACCAATCCTCACACTCGGATCAACTTCTTTTATCTATACCAAATCAGGTAAAATTTGGATGGTGGCTGTAACTCGTTCCAATCAAGACTGTGCAGCTATAATTGAGTTTTTATACAAACTCGAAATATTACTTAAATCTACATTTGGTGGTTCACAAGCATTAAGTGACGAATTGATCATAAACAACTTCTTTGGTATTTATCAATTACTCGATGAAATAATTCAATTTGGATACCCTATTAACCTTGAGCCTGCATACTTGAAGAGTGTTTTACCAGGGATTTCTATTAATGATGGTTTTAAATTAAACCATTCACTTACACGTAGAAAACTGAATGGAAGTTCGTTAATGCTTCATACAAATAGAAGTGCAGATCGTCTTCAAAAAGCACAACAAATGGTAACTTGGAGAGAAGGGGGTATCAAGTATCGTCGTAATGAAATTTTTGTCAATGTAGAAGAGAAGATTAATGTGTTAACTAATGAAAGACTGGAAATATTACGAGCTTATGTCGATGGGAAAATTGCTATGAAAACCCATTTAAGTGGGATGCCTGAATGCAGATTTGGTCTCAATGAAGATGGGGTGACTTTGAATTCATCAACTGAACTGCGTAAAGCTTCAGCTATAGATGGAGGTCATAGTAGCGTTGTACTTGAAGACTGTAAATTTCATCAATGTGTTGAATTGAGTAAATTCGATTCCGATAGAGTGATCCAGTTTATTCCTCCAGATGGTGAGTTCCAGTTAATGCTGTATAACTGTGTGCTGAATATCAGTTTACCATTCAAAGTCATTCCCCATGTTCAACAAGCTGGATCCACCAGATTACAGTATAAAGTCCTGATAACTTCGTTGTTCCCGGCCAAAGTTTCTGCAACCGATGTGGTGGTGAAAATCCCTACACCTCCAGGCGTATTGAAGCATTATACAACCGAATCTCTGGGTAAATCTAAATTTCAGTCTGGTGAAAACTACATATTGTGGAAATTTAACAAGTTTTTCGGTGATCAAGAGCAAGTTTTAACGGCAGAAATAGACCTTACAGAAGAAGCAGCCCATGGACTAATGATATGGCCTCGTCCACCTATCAAACTTGATTTTACCATTGATATGTTCCTGAGTCTGGGACTTTCAGTAAATTATCTTAAAGTACACGAGAAGGCAAATTATAGAACTGTAAAATGGGTTAAATATTTATCCCAGCTGGGCAGTTACGAAATTAGATACTAAACAAGATTATAGACATGGCCACGAAATATAAAATGCAAATAACATCTCTACATGGTTTAAATCCACTAATAAATTTCGCGCATCCCCATCGCTGATTACCATGAGAGATATAATTGTGCTTGGTGGTCTGAGTCACCCTAACCTTACTCGAAGTATCTGTAGAGGTCTCACCATAGAGCAAGGAGAACTTGTTTCCAAGAAGTTTTCCAATGGTGAAACCTCTATTGAAATTCAAGATTCAGTGCGTGAAAAAGATGTCTTTATAGTTCAATCAGGATGTGGTGAAGTCAATGATAATTTCATGGAACTTTTAATTGCTATAGCTGCTTGTAAAACTGCAAGTGCAAAAAGAGTAACTGCTGTTTTACCTTTATTCCCGTACCTGCGTCAACCTGATGTTCCTCATGCAGCTTCGCTTACAGGTGCCCCATCTGTATCGGTTAAAAAAGATCAATATACTTTCGAAAGTGCTCCAGGAACTCCTCGTCCACTTAGAGAAGAAAACAATGATGTTTTCCTGTCAACTCCACCAATGCTCAGTTTAGGAATCCCAGGAACGGCTCCTTCTTCTGCTGGATCAAATAGTTCATCAACTGATTTATTGTCTAGAGCTACTCATAATAATGCAAGATTGGGAGCAGCTAGTGGAAAAATCCCTTCTTTAACTCCAACTGCAATCGTAACAAATTCTGCTGCAATTAATATTCCATCTGTTGATGCTTATGGTAAAACTGAAAGTGGGTATAAACAATGGGTAGCACAAAATGGTACACTTATAGCCAATTTGCTCACAACTGCTGGTGCTGATAGATGTATCACAATGGATCTTCATGACCCTCAATTCCAGGGCTTTTTTAATGTCCCTGTAGATAATTTATACCTGAAACCGTTGATTAAAAGATATATTATGGATTATATTCCAGATTATCAAAATTGTGTTATCGTTTCTCCAGATAGTGGAGGAGCTAAAAGAGCGACTTCTGTTGCAGACGCATTGGGATGTTCATTTGCATTAATTCATAAAGAACGTAGAGCCAAAGTTCCTAAAAATCCAACTGAAGCCCAAAGTCAACCTTTGCTGCGTCAAGCTCTGACAAGTAGTATTCATGGGGCAACTATGGTTGCTACTACCATGCTTGTTGGAGACGTTAGGGATAGAGTTTGTGTTGTTATTGATGATTTGGTAGATACTTCGTATACTATTACCAGAGCAGCCAAATTATTGAAAGACCAAGGTGCTAAAGCAGTTTATGCGTTGGTAACTCATGGAATCTTTAGTGGTGATGCTATCAACAGAATCCTGAAATCAGCTATTGATAAAGTCATCACCACAAATAGTGTACCGCAAGCATCTGCTGCTGCTGTATTGGGAGATAAGCTCGAAGTTTTAGATGTATCGAGAATATTTTCGGAAGCTATACGTCGTATACATAATGGGGAAAGTGTTTCGATGTTATTTGATCACGGATGGTAAGGCCATCTTAGAGTAAAATATTTATTAATAATCTTTAGGTAGATATTATAATTCAGTTCATAATTTTGCGTATTTGATTTTTTGCAGCATTTTGATAGAGAAAATTGAGTTCACTTGTTTTGCTAATAACACCGAAACTGGACTAATATTCTGAAGCCTGAACACTTGAGTAGTCAAACCCAGTAATACATAACTCATTGTTTTTTGTTATAATCTACAGAATGAAAACTGGTTTATGGACTTGAAATCAAATTGAGATTTGTTAGACATAATGTGAGATGCGGACTTTGGCTCATGATGACAAACAAGATTAGTAATCTTATTAAGTTAAGTACCCTTATCAGAAACAGGTTGGTTATAATGGGTTTATTTTGAAAATCTTGAAAGGTACTGTAATTAGACCCGGAAACTATACTTGTGGTGTACCTCACTTTAAACTGCTTTTAACAATGGGTTTCGTTAGATTCTTCACCTCGAATCCTGATCTTGTTGAAAGGATTCAGAAAGGAGGAAAATCTCTAACTGGATACGATAGAGAAGTTTTTTTCAATAGTGATAACAACGGCTACAATACTTGAGCATCTTATGGTCAAGAAATTGAGACTGAATTTGAAGTTGATGCTAAACCGCAAGCACTAGTTAATTTTAAGTAGAATATTAGGTAACTATAAAAGTAACTCTACAATGATTTCATATACTATGTATTATGCTATGCTACTACAAGTCTGCTCTGGTAAACTTTCTAATATCGTTTGGTTCTTCACCCAATAAAACTTTTGGACCACTGTATGGTTCACAAGATTCACGACCACTAACAGGTCCAATCTTTGATGGTTCCTTTCCAGCTTGTAATTGTTTTAATAATTCAACAGTTTTTGGACCGGTTAAATCTTCATGATAGTCATCATTAACAGCCAACATTGGGGCATTAACACAAGCACCTAAACATTCAACTTCATGTAATGTGAATAAACCATCTTTTGTAGTTTCACCTGGTTGAATATTTAAATGCTTGGTAACGGCTTCCATAACACCGTCACTACCACATAATTGACATGGAGTGGTGGTACAAACTTGAATATTATATTTACCCATTGGTTTACGATTGTACATTGTGTAAAAAGTAGCAACTTCATAGACTCTCATTGGAGGCATGTCTAACATTTTTGCCACGTAGTTCATCACGGAGATGGAGGTGAATCCCAACTGACGTTGTCCAAGATCCAATAAGGGCATACAAGCACCTTTTTTATATTGTGGAGGGTATTTAGCGATAATTTCATCAGCTCTTTTGAGGTTTTCTGGAGTAAATTCAAAAGGTATATTTGGATTATCAAGGTCTGAATCTCTGTGAACTGAAATTATGGCACTGAATCTCTTGGTTATACTTGAAGCTGGTGCTCTTACTGAACGCGTGGCAGCATTTGTTATGTACTTAAACATGTTGTGAAGAGATGGATGGAGTTTTAGTTTAGTTTCAAAATGATTTTCGCGAGTGCGTAAAACTGAATGGACTGAATTTTATTGGCTAATTTTGATGTTGTGATGGAGTGAGTGTGGATGGGGTGAGAAGATTTTATGACTGGTTTGTGTGTATTGATATGCAAACGGGAGTGGAAGGAAGATGTTTTGGGGGGTTCGAGGGTTTTGGGGGTTTTTAGAGGTTTTTGTAATTTATTTAGGTGTCTATATTAGTAGTGTCTGACCAAGTGAAAACTTTTCATTTGCAACCACTGAGAGTAGAGTAATTACAGGCTAGAGAATTTAGACTTAGTGTGGTAAGAGGGTTTGATTTGGTAGAGGTTTGAGTCGAAGGTGTCAATGTGATTGTCAGTTTTTAAATTATTATAATTGTAGGTAATTGGGGATAATTGTAGAGGATACGTTACCATTAGTACAATGAAAGAATTAACGAATAGTGAAATTCACACAAATCACCAAAAAGGAAAAAATTGAAAAGGTTGAAAAATTGATAAGGAAGAAAAAAATAGAAAAAACCAGAAAACCAACAGAATTCTACCTGTCTCTCCGAATAAGCATCTACACCTCTCAACACCATAAATACTACATAATATTAAATCCCACGATTATTACCCTCGCCGCACAATGGTGGAAAATCCTCGCGGAACGCTGGCAGTAATCTGCTCGGCTCGCTCTCTTCGTCCATAGATTCGCGAATTACAGGGTCAAGGTTGAATCTGATAGTTACTGAGATAACTAATCACACATTATACTTAATAGTTAACTTTACCAGTATCAATTAAAAGATCATACGCATAACTGGTTTTTATAATTAACTCCCCAATCAATTTAATACATCCAAGCTAAGGTTGTGGCAAACTCGCATTATTCATTTTAACACAAGTATAACTTCAATCGCAAATGGACAGGAGAAATCTATTCCAAACCCCAGGTTCACCTTCTCGTTCCACCAGAAACTTGGATCCACCACACCCCAAGGATGGACTACCAGTCCCGTCAACTAGTCCTAGAAGGAGATCAAATAAATCTGTATTTAGTGATAGGTATATCCCTAATCGAACTGGAGTGGATCTTCAAGCAGCATTTTCTTTGAATAATAAAGAGATTGTTCCAGATCTAAGAAACAGAATAGACCGAAGTGATAATGAAATTGAGCTTCAAAAAGAGGAAGAAGCAAACCGAACTTTTTCAACAGTATTAAAGAATGAATTATTCGGTGACAATGTTCCCCTGATTTCTGCATCTACTACCCCTAAAATTCAAAAACCTAGACCTCATAGTGCAGGTAACTTTTCTAATCAAACCAACATATTTACAAATCAAGTTTCAAGTCGAAGTACTGATTCCATACCGTCTGGGGTAAATAGTGGTCGTATAACTCCTCCTCCAATCTCTGGATCATCAAATACACCACATTTAAGTCATCATAGTCTGAGTGCAAGTATAGATAATTCAACTGGGAATACTGATGTAATGAGTACCCCGAGACAGAAAACCAATTTATTCACATATCAATCTCCCAGCCAAAATAGACCAGTTTCTCGAGATATCCAAAGTGAAATCTATCTGTTATCACCAGTACGGCAAGATCTGCAAAAACTCCTTCTTCTGCCCCAGAAAAAACCAAGAAACATCTCGAAAGTTCCTTATCGAGTACTTGATGCTCCTGAACTTCTGGATGATTTTTACCTTAATTTAGTAGATTGGGGTCAACAAGATATCCTTGCAGTAGGATTAGGAGATAGTGTTTATTTATGGGATGGATCAACTCAGTCTGTTGATAGACTTTGTCAAGTATCTAATAAGGAAAAAATCACCAGTCTTAATTGGATTGGATCCGGTACCCATTTAGCACTTGGAACAACTAAAGGATTAGTTGAAATCTGGGATGCCACCAAAATGAAATGTGTTAGAACTATGTCAGGACATAGTTTAAGAGTCAGTTCATTAGCGTGGAATGAGCATATATTATCATCAGGCCTGAGGGATAAGACTATTTTGAATAGAGATGTGAGAATAGAACAGCATTATGTCAATAAATTCGAGACTCATATGCAAGAAGTATGTGGATTGAAATGGAATGTTGAAGAGAATAAATTAGCGAGTGGAGGCAATGATAATAAATTATTTATATGGGATGGATTAAATACCAAACCATTACATGAATTCACTCTGCATACTGCTGCTGTTAAAGCAATTGCATGGTCTCCACATCAAAGAGGAATACTTGCAAGTGGAGGAGGAACTGCTGATAAAACCATCAAAACTTGGAATACCATCACTGGTGGGTTACTTAATGATGTTAATACGGGATCTCAAGTTTGTAATTTAGTTTGGTCTAAAAACCTGAACGAATTAGTTTCAACCCATGGATATTCCAGAAACCAAATCATCGTCTGGAAATATCCCACCATGCAACAAATAGCCCAATTAACTGGCCATACATATCGTGTATTATACTTATCATTATCACCAGATGGTGAAACCATTGTCACCGGAGCTGGTGATGAGACTTTAAGATTCTGGAATGTGTTTGAAAAAAACAAAGCAGATGATCCTCCATCTTCTGTTTTGTTGGACGCATTTCTGCAATTGAGGTAGGACTTAAATATTTAATTTACATTTGCGATTATTGTGGATAAAATTTGCAACATTTTTGGTGAAAAATTGAAAGCAATATTGAGTATTTGCAATATTGAGTATTTGCAATATTGATCGCGATTGATCCCTTTTTGGGTACTTTAAGTATCCTAGTATAATAGTATCCTAATATCATCAAGTATATCACCATCAATCATCTCCTATTCTTTCCTCTGACTCATTTGTAATCAATGGTTAGCTGCGGAGATATGAGTAATCCGCGCTCAACTATTTAAGCCACTCATTTCGCACAACCTCTCCAACCATGTCGTTACCAGAATCCAAAGATTTAAGCCATTTGCTTTCGGTTGAAGCAAAATCTAGAAAACCTTCTTCTTTGAAAAGTGCTTTTAAGTACTATGGTAGACCAGATATCGTTTTCCTTGGTGGTGGATTACCTTTATCAGATTATTTCCCTTTTGAATCAGTAACTGCTACGGTTCCAAAAGCTCCATTTAAAGATGGATTTGGTGCTAACATTAAAGAAGATGGATTTGAGACCATCGAAGTCCACAAGGCAAAGTCAAAGACTAAAGAAGGATCTATTGAATTGGCCAGATCTTTACAATACGGTAGCAGTGAAGGTCAAAAGGAATTACTTGACTACATCAAAGAACACCACATTAAAGTTCACCCAATGAAATACTCTGATTGGGGTGCCATTGCTACTGTTGGTAATACCCAATCTTGGGATGCTGTATTGAGAACTTTTACCGAAAGAGGTGAAACTATCTTTGTTGAAGATCACTCCTTTAGTTCTTCATTAGAAGCTTGTAATGGTTTGGGTATTAATACTTTCCCAGTTCCAATGGATACTGAAGGGATTTTACCAGAGAAGTTTGGTGAATTGTTAGACTCTTGGGTAGGTCCAAAACCAAAATTATTGTACACTATTCCAACTGGTCAAAACCCAACTGGTTCAAGTTTAAGTGCTGAAAGAAGAAAAAAAATTTATGAATTAGCTGTTAAACACGATTTCCTTATTGTTGAAGATGAACCTTACTTCTTTTTACAAATGGATACTTATACCAAAGATAAGAGTGCTAGAGCTGGTAAGCAAGTTCATGATCACGATGAATTTATTAAGGCTTTGGTTCCTTCTTTTAGTTCTTTGGATACTGAAGGTAGAGTTTTGAGATTGGATTCTTTCTCTAAAGTGTTGGCTCCTGGTATCAGATTAGGTTGGATTATTGCTCAAAAAAAATTCATTGAAAGGTTTGCTAGACTTGGTGAAGTGAGCATTCAAAACCCTGCAGGTCTCACTCAATCCTTAACTAATGAATTATTACAAAGTTGGGGCCAATCTGGTTACATCGATTGGTTGATTAAAATCAGAGAAGAATACACTCACAAGAGAGATGTTTGTGTTGATGCGTTATATGCTAACTTACCTTTAGAACAAACCAAATTTGTTCCTCCAGTCGCTGGTATGTTTTTCACCGTCTATATCGATGCTTCTAAACATCCTAAATTTGAAGAATTTAACCGTGATGTTAAAAAAATCGAAGAAGCCGTCTACGAACAGAGTTTAAAACAAGGATGCTTAATGATTCCTGGTTCCTGGTTCAAGGTTGAAGGTAACTCTGTTCCTCCACAAACCGAAGTACCATCTAACCCAGAAACCCAAAACTTTGTTTTCTTTAGAGGTACTTACGCAGCTGTACCATTAGATAAATTGGTTGAAGGTATCGAAGGATTCGGTAAAGCTGTCAAGATAGAATTCGGTCTTGAATAAATATTCTCCGTGCTAAAATCAAATATTCCTAGATTTAATATGTAATTAATCTTTGTACATTTATGCTATTTACATGTCATTACTTCTTCTTCATTCCACCTCTCTTTTCTAAGAAATCTTTTGCTTCATTCACTTTGGTAGCCAAAAATGGTGATCCACCTTTATCTGGATGGTTGGCCAACATTAATTTTCTGTGCTGTTCTTTTAATTTGGCTTGGGATAAAGTAGATTCTTTCATGTTTAAAATTTGAAGTGCTTCTTTTGCACTCATTTTTTGACCAAATCCTCCGGTAACGAAAGTCTTCCCGTTGTGGCCAGGTTTCTTGGACTTAAATAAACCGGCAGCTGCGTAAGCTACCCCGAAAGCACCTATACCTGTGATCCATGGGTGTTCACCCATCCAGTCAGATGCTCTATCAAAGTACCATTCTGCGCTTCCTTCAGGAGCTTGTTTACGTTGTAACTGGCCAGTGTATAACTGACCCTGGTCCTGGGCTTGGCTTTGTGCGGAATCCCCAGGCACAGCCAAAACTGGAGGTTGCATAGTTGTTGGAGCCATTATGAAAATTTTTTGCCGCGATTTTTCACCAAGTATGGAG
This sequence comes from Yamadazyma ubonensis, assembly GCA_030572075.1. Taxonomy (NCBI): domain Eukaryota; kingdom Fungi; phylum Ascomycota; class Pichiomycetes; order Serinales; family Debaryomycetaceae; genus Yamadazyma; species Yamadazyma ubonensis. Next base: position 79,097 of record JAJLZG010000018.1, on the reverse strand, counting down.
TAGGATCATCATTACTATATATGATGATCGTACTCCTGTGTACTTCCAGTAGACATTGTGGATATTTTGTTTACTTTGATGGAAGTACAAAATTGTTGTAGTAGTGCATGTATTAGGTGGGGTTAAAAAAATATTTCCAATTGGTAAGTCAAAGAGACTGTTTGATACTGTTTTGCAATATTTAAAACAAGAACAAACAAGGATATGCATTTATGAATACTCTTGTGTTTATCTTCATTCGCCTCTTCCAAGTTCTATCGGGTTGCCATAGGTGATTTAACGGCAAGTGAATTTTTAATTGATCTTGTCCAAGCTTTGGAAACTGTGATCCAGTTTGGATTTAGATAGCTTTATACCCGTAAACCTTCACTTATCAACAATTCTTCCAACACTCATCTGAACTACGTTAAACTCATATCATTATATCATTATATCATTACTATAATCTATATATCTACCATTACTATATCAAAATTTCTGGCTGACAGTCCATTGCTTCTTCAGTAACCTGGGTGAAGTTATCGAAGGAAACGTCAATTTCGTCATCCGTAGGCTGACAAGAAGTTGCATCAAAAAGAGAGCTGTGAATATACTGTAGGTTCAAGCTCTGAGATCTAGAATTCTCAACAATGACCGAAAATATGTTCATCTTGAGAACATAAACAAAGTACATGATCTTCATAATGGATATGAAGGATTGCAACTAATTATTATATAGCCATAAACTCACAAATAGTATTATTAATGATGGTTTTAAATTTTGACATGTGCGACTGGTTAGGTACACGCACCCTTAAGAATTTGCAACTTATTTTATCATATATTGATCTATGTACAATTTAATTAACTAATTTATCAAAAGCTGGGATCAAGGTTTGGGCCAAAGCAAACGAGAACACCAATTTAGGACCAGTGGTTAACAACTTTGGAGTTAAACCTTTAAAAAATGAAGAAATACCTTCATTCTTAGCCATATTCTTTAAAATAGTGAACCCAGATTCAGGATTTTCAAAGTTTCTATTTTGAATTCTAGTCTTAATAACATCTAATGGAGCAGAAACAATCAATGAAGCAGAAGCACCAAAAATTGAGGTGACAAAATTTTGGGCCCAAGTAGCTTTAGAGTGATCTTGTAATCCAAAGATATATTCTTTAGCAAAAGAGTTACCACCAAATAAAGCAAAAGATCCAGGACAGTTTCTAGCAGCAGTCCAACCCCATCCACGGTATAAACCAAATCCTTCATCTTGAATAATCTTAATAAAACCTCTACCTTTAAAAGATTCAGGGTTTGTTTGACGTTTAATCTTTAAAACATCCAATGGTAATAAAACAACTTCTCCAATTCCAATAAGAGAACCAGCAGTAGCAGATAATAAAGCTTTACCATTTTTCTTACCAAACCAATGATCGTAACATTCTCTGAAATTAGCAGATAAGGCTTCGTTGACAAAAGGTTGACCACCATATTTGTAGACTCTTTGTAAAATCTTGTAAGCAGCAGCGTAACCTAAACCTGGGAAAAGGGTAAAAGCACGATTGAAGAAAGCTTTTTGTGCATGTTCTCTGAAAATGACTGAGTTTAACTGACTAGCACTAGAGATCTTACCGTGGTTAGACATTAATCTCTTGGAAATGGTATCTACAGGGTGGAAAACACCAATTTCACAAATACCTGCAGATGCAGATCCCAAAACTCTTGCAAGAGCGGATTCCTTCTTATTGCTAACAGCAGCTGGTGACATTATATAAGAGATTACCTTCTATAGATAGGAAAAATTTTCACAAGTCAACCGCGCTAAAATGAATCATTACCCATTTCGTCGCACTATCTCTCGGTGATAATGGCTGAACGGAGCTTTTTGCAGCAATGGGGGTAAAACTTAATCGGGGCTAATGGGATTTGAATCCTACTTTTATTGAACCTTATAATGCGTATATTGATGAGGATTAGAGAAATGAGTACAAAACAACAATTAAAAATGCTCCTATACCTTTGGAACGTCTGGTTGCAAAATTATCAGATGCACTCGTAGAAGTCAGACCTAAATTCGAAGAACTTGTTCTCAAATATTCACATCCATCATCTCTTCTACAAGAATCAAATGAAGGATCTGGATAGTATCCTGTTGCCACCGAATCGGGGTTTTTAGTTACATGTGCTACCAAATCAGATGCGACATGTGAACTGTACAGTATATCTGCTTGGGCACATTGTGAGTTTGGCGATAAACACAACATGTCAAACGGTATACATCTATCTGTTACATTACTGTTGAACTGATTATACCTTACTTGATAATCATCACAGTTTCCGATATAAAAATCGTAAAAACTGTAATCTCTTTCAGTCTTACCGTTTCTGTTTAAATCGGCGAAAACAAGCTGATACTGTAGCAAGCTGGTTAAAAAACAACTGTCCCGTAAGGATGTTGAATAAGTATGGTTTAAAGTCCCATCAAGACTATTGAATTCATTCTGATTCATTTGATAGTAGTTTTTAAAAGATTGTGTGGGTGCAAATATTTTGTATATCCCACTAAAGGGAGACCCGAGAACCTTAAAATGAAATGTATGGAAAATAGTAGCTTTTTGTTCTCTAATACGATAAACGTAATTGTCTACAGCGAGGGTTATAGGTATCTCTTCATCATTTTTAGGGGTAAAAGTTAGTGGAAAAGTAGTTTGAGTATGATATACTTCATTTAAATTTTGATAATTATCACCATTCCCAAGTCCACAGAGATAGGTTGTTCTATAAGCAGCAGAAGACAACGAAGTAGGTACGGAATAATCCCAAGGCTTTTGGGAATTTAAATAACTCGTAGGTGCAGGGGCCGAGAATGTTGGAGTAGCAGTTGTGGAGTCCCAATAAACAACTTCTGTAGTTGGAACAGCGTTGGGATCAAGAGTGTGGAAAGCTGCAAGTATACACGGAATAAAAGCTACTAGATAAATCATTAACAAGAGATTAGTGCAAATTAAGGGCTTAAATAGGGTATATAAGTTGCATACCGATCTATTGTCGTACATTCCCGCTTACGTTAGACGAAAAAAGCTTAAAGAAACAGATGGCTGGTTGATCCTCAAAAAAACATGAAATTATGCATGCAAGCTCAAGCAATACCTACTTAAAGTAAATTCTTAAAGCATAACAGGTTAATATCATTACTTCTAATACTACTCTTGTTACCTTCACTTGTTACATCCTGCGCGCAGAAAAAACCTAACTCGAAAAATGTCAGAGATTATTCAGGATTACAAGCAGAGCTTGAATGAGTTGACATTTAACTCTAGACCTATCATAGATACGTTGACCACGATAGCAGGTGAAAACCTAAATGATGCTGAAGGAATCGTTGATGCTATTGTAACGAGAATCTATAAGTGTTTACCGGAGCAGAAATTATTCACATTGTATCTTCTCGATTCTATTTGCAAAAATGTCGGTAGACCATACAACGAATTGGTGGGTCCCGAAATCTTCAAACTTTTCAATCATGTATATCTCCTTGTCGATACAAATATTAGAAAAAAATTACTGAATTTGTATCAAACTTGGAAGTTAACCAAGACTAAAGGAACAAGTTCACCATTATTCCCACGAGAAGAACTTGATAAAATCGGGACATTCCTTGATAAAGCTGCTCCTAAAGCAGAATCATCACAAGACCTTACTAGTAATAATTTGATTCGAGATATTGATGACTTATTGCCAATATTTCAAAATAAATTAAATAGTCATTCTAATGATACAAAACTTCAAGAAAGATTCAATGCTTTGAATCAGTTAAAATATTTACTTCAAAATCAAAAAATGCAACAAAAAGATTTGGTGGCTGTACAAAGTCAGTTAAACACTATAAAGCAGCAAGAATTAAATAAACCACCAGTTAGTTCAACTAACTCTAAACCTTCAACAAATAAACCTAATACACCTTCATCATTACCGTCATTGCCAAACATACCTGGATCATTCAATAATAAAAAGACTAACAATGCAAATGAAATATTTAATCACTTGGTCAATTCAGGAATAATCACTTTTGAACAAGAGCTCAATGGACCACGGATATACGAAATCAATTATCCTGCAAATTTGGGAGATAGCTCGAACAATTTCATTGGTCAATTACTTGGAAACCAAATGGTCAGATCTGGTTACGAACAGCTTAAATTTAATGAACTTAATAAACTTAAAATTAATGACTCAGTACAATCATTTATTTCCAACAGTAATATCTCGATACAATGCAGAGAACTTCTTTATGAAAGCAAGGGACTTAAATGTTCTATATGTGGAAAAAGATTCAATAATGATGATACAGGAAATAATAGAAAGAGATTACATTTAGATTGGCATTTCCGTATCAACCAAAAGCACAAGAGTAATACTAATGTTCAATCAAGAAGTTGGTACCTTGATGATATAGATTGGGTCAAATTTAGAGATGACAATTTACTTGAATTTCAAGTTACTTCACCAAGCTCAATTCAAATGGCTGCAAAAACTGAAGAAGAAGCAAAAGATGTACCTTATGTTCTTATTCCAGCTACTGAAACAAATATGAATAACAAATGTTTGATTTGTAGAGAACAAGTTAAAGGAACTTTTAATGAAGATTTGGGTGAATGGTACTGGTATAATTGTATTGTTCAACCTGGTGAACCAAGAGGTAGTAGAAAAATAGTTCATGCAAGTTGCTATAATGAAACTCGTAAAAGACATGCACAAGATGAATTAAATGGGAAATTAAAGAAAGAAAGAATTTAATTTTGGTCAACTTTTATATATGTGATTATATACAAACGAATAAATATATAAGACTAGGAAAATTACTTTTGACCTAAACATTTTAAGATGTCATCCCAAACCTTTGGTGGTTTTTGAGAAGCATCAATACCAGACCAGATACCAGATTTCTTATAGTATTCAACAATTGGTTCGGTTTGCTTGTGGTAAGTTACTAATCTCTTCTTCAAAGCATCTTCATTATCATCAGATCTTTGGACTAATGGTTCACCGGTGACATCATCAGTCATTTCTCTCTTTGGAGGGTTGAAGAGTTTATGGTAAGATCTACCACTTGATGGGTGAACTAATCTACCAGTAATTCTTGCAACCAATAATTCATCATCGATCTTTAATTCAACAGCATTTTCTAATGGAGTTTTTCTTTCAGATAACATGGAATCTAATTTTTCAGCTTGAGGAATAGTTCTTGGGAAACCATCTAAGATGAAACCATTTTTACATTCAGAATTATTTTCTAATTCGGATTTAATCATGTTAACCATAATTTCATCACTAACTAAACCACCTTGATCCATGATTTTTTTGGCTTCAACACCTAAAGCAGTTTTAGCAGAGACTTGAGCTCTTAACATATCACCAGTAGCTAAATGACAAGCACAATACTTTTCTTTTAAGTTAGGAGCTTGAGTACCTTTACCGGCCCCTGGAGGTCCGATCAAGACCATTCTAATTGATTTTGGAACATTTGGAATAATACCAGCTTTTTGTTCCAATTGGTGGATTCTGTCTTGTAATTTGGTAACGGTGTTCTTTAAATCTTCAACAGTCATTTTGTGATCAAGAAAAAACTAAGATTAAATTTTCAGTTTGTTGAGTGAAAATCCGCATTTCTTCCAATCATTTTTCTTCCCCAGAGAATTAATGGAGCGGGTCGGGTGGTGTGACGTGCTTGGCACAATTGTTTCGTAACTCCGTAGAAAAATTCGGCACTAGGGATTATGGGGTATATAATAGATGGTAGATCATTGGTTTACTGGTGGTGAAAACTCGGGTTTATGATTTAGTTTGTGTAATTGTTTTTAGTGTTTCGGTCTAATTTTTCAGCCCAGTATTTTGTGTAATTTTTAGTTCTACGTGTGTACCTTATTTTATGCCGAAACCCTCTGAACGATTTACCCCAAATCGCTATCGTTTATGGTACGGCTATTTAGGTAATTACCTCGGTGCCCAGTAGTGTACTCGCTAGTTTGACTAGATATTGACCATCTCGGAGTGGGGGTGGCTGCGAAATATGGATTGCAGTGTAGTTAGTTTTGCTAATTGGAACAACAACTCCACTATATAATTGGCCAGGTTATGTAGTGTTTATTTGGTATATTTTGTTAGATTTTTAGCTCGGTTATTTAGTACTGGTTCACGGTATAAAATCTCATCTCCGCTATAATCGCATTTTCACAAGATCATATTTAAACCACATGAAGTCTCGTTTTTCAAATAATGATTTCACTTTTAGGATTTCTAAAGATAACTAAATTGCCACTCGATATATTACTTGTGATTATCAAGTATTATCTCGGGGCAACCCACTTCAGAAAATATGAAAAACGTCTTGCAATTTGTATAAAATTGACACTTTACAGATGGGCTCTTCAGATTCCTATTAAAGACACCAAATATATTGCCCCTTTCTCTAATGATAAATTATTCAAACTTACAAAGAGAATTCACCCTACTGAAGTCAAGCAATTGCCTCATTACGGTGAAAGATATGCTAGTGCTGGTATTTGGTTAGCTAGACCAGATGATAGAAAGTCTTCAGATCCTGTGATAATTTACAGTCACGGAGGTGGATACTTTTTAGAAACCCAATTTGAACAATTGAAATCTTTGATAGCTCTTTATCATTCTGTTGATAAGTCCAAAAACCTTTCTATTTTATTTTTGGACTATGAATTGGTTTCCAGAGGTGCTAAATTCCCAAGACAAGTTCGTCAATTAGACAGTATTTACACTCAATTGGTTGAAGAAGGTAACGATAACATAATTTTATTTGGTGATTCGGCTGGTGGCCATTTATCTATTACCTATACTCAGTATATTACTCAAAGAAGACCAGATTTAGTTCAACCAACTAAACTTTTATTGATTTCTCCATGGGTTGATTTGGCTGCAAATGCTAACGACAACAAACCAGGTAAATCGTACTACGAAAACTCCAAGCGTGATTTGATTACTTATAAGTTGTTCTCAGGTACTGACGAGGTTGACTTTATGGATGATCACCACAGAGAAAAACACACATACCTCCACTGGTCATATAAGCTTCCAGTTAACTGGAGAGAAAACACATTTTTTAATACTGAAAAGAGCGAGGTTTTCCTTGTTTTTGGTGAAGACGAAAGTTTCAGAGATTCTATTGAAAGATGGTTGAACCAAGTCTATGACTTACCTAAAATCACCAGTTTTGGTTCTTCAGGTAATAAGGTATTACCAGAATTTGAAATTCAAAAGTCTGGTGATCAAAGACCAAAATTGACTGCTTATGTTGAACCATGGGGATTACATGATGCCCTTTTCTTTATGGAATATGATGTTATCAAGAAGTATAGGAATTTTAACGAGTTAGATCCAGAAAGATATTTTACCTTTACTAGATTAGTTAAGTATTTGAACAAATCTTTATAAATATACGACTCAGTATTAATTTGTATTACTAGCATTGAAGCTTCTATAAATGTATAAAATCAAAATTTAATCAAGAATGAATAAATATATTGAACTGAAACACACATGCAAAAGGGTTATTGATTAATGTTGGAAAGTGTGGATTTCTGGAACATGTTCAACTTTGATTAATGGTCTATAGATTGGTTTCCACATTTGATTTTGGACCCATCTTAAACATTTTTTGAAATCTCTTGGAACTTCAACAAATTCACCATCTGGGTTAGTCTCCATTTCGACTCTTGCATTACCTTCTTTTAAACTTTGTAAGATAACTGCAGTTGCAACATAAGCACTTACTTCATCAATTTCTTCTAATCTAGATAATAAACCATTCTTTGGATTATCCATTTTTGGAGATAATGAAGCCAATTGATCAACAGCAGCGGAAATCATAGTATCAGAAATAGTAGTACAACGAGACAAAACTGCACCTAAACCAATACCTGGGAAGGTAAAACAGTTATTATTTTCAGAAATATAGTAACCATCAACTGGTTCAAAAGGAGATCCAGTTGCAATTAATGCATTATTATCAGTCCATTTCATTACATCAGCTGGAATGGCTTCATGTAATCTAGTAGGGTTTGATAATGGGAAAACAATTGGTTGAGGATTGTGCTTGTACATTTCAGTGATTACTTCTTCAGTAAATGCACCAGCTTGAGTTGAACATCCAACTAATAAAGTTGGTTTAACATGTCTTATACAATCAACCAAACTCTTGGTATTAACACCTTCCCATTGACTATCAGGATCAGCATAAGGAATTTGACCTTCAGAAGAGTCCGTATAACTTTGTAAAATTAATCCTCTTCTATCCAAACAATGAATTCTACTTAAAGCATCTTCTCTTGTCATACCACTATTTACCATATGGTTAACAATTTGATCAGCAATACCTAAACCAGCAGAACCAGCACCATAAATCATAACTTGACTATCAGATAATTTTCTTTCAGTAAATTTAAGAGCAGCAAGGAATGATGCCATAACAACAGCCCCAGTACCTTGAATATCATCATTAAATGACGGTAAAGCTTCTCTATATTTATGTAACATGGTTCTACCAGTTGAGACTCCGAAATCTTCATAATGTAAAACAGCACTTGGGAATCTGGTTTTAATAGCATTGATAAATTTATCAATAAAACTCCAGTATTCTTCACCTCTCACTCTGGGGAATTTGTTTCCCATGTATAAGTCATCATTTATAAGTTTTTCATTATTTGTACCAACATCCAATACAATTGGTAAAACTCTACCTGGGTGAATACCACCACATAAAGTCATTAAACCTAACTTTGCAATTGCAATTCTTACACCACCAACACCTTGATCTCCGATACCTAAAATCCCTTCACCATCACTTACAACGATGTAATCAATATCCTTATCTTCACCATATGGTGCCAAACGGGCATCGATAGAATCAGGATCTTTAATATCCAAGAAACACCCTTCAGGTTTTCTAAATCTATTAGAATAAGATGCAATTGCATCTCCTTCAGTTGGTGTATAAATGATAGGTAACATTTCACGAATATGTCTACGTACTAATTCATAGTACAAGACTTTATTCTGAATTCTTAAAGAAGTACAAAAATCATTTTTTGCTAATGGAGTTTTCAAATAAGAAAATTGTCTGTAAGCTCTTTCAACTTGATCATCTAATGAATTAACTTGAGATGGTAATAAACCAGTTAATCCAAAAGCTTTACGTTCAGCAATAGTAAATGCAGAACCCTTATTATAAATAGGGGAATTAAGTAAGTGAAATCCAGTTATATCACATTCAATAGGACCATCATTAGATAGTCTAGTAACTTTTGGTTTTAGGGATGCAATAGCAGCATTGATATCTACAGGGGTTTTGATAGTATGCGTATGCACTGATTTAGTGGCGTATCTTCTTATGGCCAACATTATGAAAATTAAATTATTTTAAATTATATTTAATAAAACAGCAGGATTCGAGTTATTTATACTTTAGTTCTCCGGGGAGCAGTAATATTCGAGGGGAACTTTTTATGAAGGTATGCAAAAGTTTTTGTTTGAGATTCGAGGGTAAAAAAAAATTAAATTCGAGATCTACCGATATTGATAAAACTAATATTCGAGGGTAAAAATTAATAATTTACTATGTGATATGAAAAAGAAATTGATAATCGAATACAAATTCCGTTCATTTCGAGGGTAATAATTTGAAATAAACTGGACGGAACTAAGTCCGAATGGTAAATCAGCTTGCCTATTTCGGTCTTGCCGCCGCGTCTTTGAACGCCCCAAATCCCAAATCCCAACCCTCTGGTTCCGGTTCTCTCCTACTGCCCCAGCAGATTCCAGACTGGGAAGGACTACTCGAGCTAAACTTAAATATCAATTAATTATAACTTGTATTTCAATTCTGGCCGCACGTCCGCTGCGTCACATGGCCTAATGAGTCAGTAAGACATTTTTATACCCTCAGGCCACGGACTAACGGGCGAGCGGTAAATGTAATAGTTCGGGAATAAAAAATTCTATAGCCGCACTTTCACCTTTTCCCCCTCTTTTATTAAAGGGCGCGTCAAACAATCCGGTTCTGTCCTGGGCAATGAGGAGAGTTGTTGAGCTTCAAGGCATTTGGAGAATTACTTAATAAGAGGAGAATATTTTCTTATTTAATTAGGCAATCTGAAGAGCTACTATTTTTGTTAATAAAAGTATCAGTTTTTAGGTGAGAATCTTCGGAGCCGGTCATGGCTTTGGGGTGCTTCACCTTAATGCTCGCTAACGATTGAACATCGGAGTTTGCTCCATCGGAACAAATAGGAACCTTTTTTTCGATTAATCCGACTTGGCTGCGACTGGCTTCATATCTTTTCCGATTTACATGCATGTCCGAGATATGCGATTAAGATATGAACTGTATATTGAGTCTGTCAAAACTGAACCGTTTAAGTTGGTTTAGTTGTGCTTTTGACATATTTATGGTGTAGGATCTGAAGATGTTCTTAGATGTTAATATGATCTTATTAAGATCTTGGTTTTTAAAACAGAGCAAATTTTCAAATCAAAAACCGATACATGGCACATTTAGGTTCTCTTCTTCGCTTTTAAGCGCCAAGTTGCAAACGCCACATAAACATCACAATACACAAAATGATCCAATGATAGCCCAATCAAGATTTCACCCAATTTCGAATAGGTTTTGAATATCAATCTCGGAGTTCGAGATCTTTAATTAGACCATATTGCTTTCATTTACCAGGTCCTTTTTTTTCTCTTTTATTATTTCTTCTCTAATTTTAAAAAATCGAAGGAGTATTGACAATTTTGCTTTTGCTGAAATCCTCAAAGTTCCCAAGAAACCCATTAAGAATGAAGCATTTTCTCCTTCCGTTTTTGAAACACAACCAGTTTGACCTTTTTAATATTATTTAAATTGCCGATTTTTAAGCGAAGCTTTCATTTTTGCAGCCAAATCCGCGACATACATTAAACATCTTAATGAGTTGAATACTGAGAGTTTTAGCTTATCTTGCAAGATAAGGGACTTGAGTGCTGTCGATAATACTTCCAGTTTGTTGTTGGAAATTCTATGACTTATTTGACGATGTTACAATTCAGTTATGCGTAGTTTTAATTTGTTTCGTTCACACGAGTATAGAATATTTGTTTCTAATCTGCTTGGAAAACCATTTCATAATTGAACCCATATTTTGCAATTCATTAATTCCCTAAAATATTTACCATATTTATATATATATATATATATATATATATATATTTCAATCTTCACCGCTTGTGAATCTTCTTTTGAAGCTCTGGCACATAACAGCTCGTACGTCCACCTATACTGACAAAATCAATAGGATGCCCATTTACTTTGGGTTTCTCTTGTTTTGCTCGTCTTTTTCCCCATCTGTAAAGCATGAGCCAGTCCTCGGGAAACTCCTTAACGTTTCCTTCTACTCTTACGGATGTTTTACATATATCAATGAGCGAAGAGTATAATGCTGCAATGATAGGGCTCGAGGGATCAACAGATTCTCCCAAAACCTCTGAAGGGTGAATCCTGGCTTGATAGAGAATCTCATCACTAACCCAATTTCCTACACCTGCGAAAAAATTCTGATCAAGTAGCAAGCTCTTTATTGGTTTACGTTTCAGAATCACAAGCTTACCAAAACTTTCAAAATCTAGAGGGTCAACATAAATTCTAGGATCCGGATCTCCAAAAACAAATTTTTCTACTTTAATTTCTTGCACGGGTTTCGAGTAATCTGGGCCCTGTCTGTTCAAAGGGTCCATTTTGAACAATTCCTGTTCATCTTTTATTCCCGTGAAAAAACGTATTCTTCCAAGACGTCTTGGATCATTGAAAGAAAACTCTATTCCGTCACCGAATGTCAATTCTAGTTTGCTAAACTTAGGAGGCCACTCTTCGTCATCTTGGTTCTCTGACTCATTCAACATGTCCTCCGATATTTTGACTTCCTCGATGGGTTCTTGCTTCACTTGTTTTTTCAAAGGCTTTTGAAAATATTTGGATTTTTTCCCCATTTCTTCCAATACTTTTTTGTCTCCTCCATTTTCCATAAATGTGAGATGAGACTTGATGTTCTTCATCTTGACCATCCCAGTCATTCCAAAGTGCATCAACATCACAACACCTCCTTGGAAGTTCACCCAGAAGTATTTTCCATGCCTTCCTATTTTTTGTACTGTTGATCCCTTGAGTAACTCTTTTATCTTATCTAATTCTGATTCAGGATTTGAACTCGCTTTTAAGACAGGAAAAAGAAGTGGATCGTGGTGTACATTGAGCTCCGTTATGGTTTTCCCCAAGATATTACGACGTAATTGAGCACAGGCATGTGCAACCTAGGTGTTAATAATCGAAAAAATTAATGTGCTTCTCCAATTTGTAACATACTTCAGCAACTTCTGGCATCAATAATTTGAGATTATGAAAATTGGAGCAAAAATCAAAAAATATGCTCCACGGCAGGTTCGAACTGTCGACCTTCAGATGACACAATTTTAGAAACTATGAGACTGACGCTCTGCCAACTGAGCTAGTGGAGCTTGTTAAAGCAGTGGGATCATAATTTTTCTTAACAATTGCAATGTTTGTGGGATTTTTCAAAATGGGAGATTTTGCTTTAGACTATTTGATATAGAGATATATTGACGTATTAGAAGCCATAAAATCAACATTTTGCTGTAAAGTAACCCAATATTCAGAAAAATGGCATATACGTTCATCAATGTTCATTCTTGTTCCCCTAAATTCGGGGCAAAAATGTACATTATGACTATCAAACACACTGTTCAATCCATTTCCAGGGGCGAAATTATATTTATGTTAGATTTATTAACTAAAATTGTATGACGATTTTCCTAAAGTATAAAATTTATAGCTAGGTACAAAATTTTGTCTTTTCACTCTCAGTTAAATGCTTTTGCTATTCTATATACCATTCGAACCCTATGTGTTTTTAGAAGTCCTAGATATAGTTTTGAAGAAGTAATCCCATGTGTAACTGAGAACGAAAAGAAAAAAAAGAAAAAAGGCAAAATAAATAGATAAAGATTCACCGAAATCAAGTGTAATCAGCTTGTACCATTTTAGTAACTACTGAACTTATTTTGATGGAGACTGTTACAATTTCGCCTCCAATTAGCTAAATAAAATAAAAAACTGCCATGGGATATGGAGGATTTTTCTAATTAAATCGCCAGAAAATAGATAACACATTCCAAATGTTGATATCACTCCTAAACTACAACTCCTATCATTTGGTGGCATTTCCTGAATATTTAAAGTTTTTTTGCATATTTTGGCTATCAAGCCTAATCTTACCATATCTAAGATCATTCGCATTTTTAGATAACTTAACAAATGAATAGACTTTTTGGTAGCAAAAATACAGCACCTAAACCATCACTTAATGATGCTGTAAAGAATATAGATGATCGTGTGGGAAGCTTGGACGTCAAGTTGTCGAAGATAAATCTGGAGTTATCTACATATCAGCAAAAAATATCTAGAATGAGAGACGGCCCAGGAAAATCAGCATTGAAGCAAAAAGCCTTAAAATTATTAAGACAGAGGAAACAAATTGAAGGGCAAAAAGATCAATTAGAAAACCAATCGTGGAATATGACACAAGCTGCAATGACAACTGATAACTTACAAAATACAATGATAACTGTTGATGCAATGAAACAAGCCAACAAGCAATTAAAGAAGACATATGGTAAAATCGACATAGATAAAATCGAATCCCTTCAAGACGAGATGTTGGATTTGATAGATAAGTCAAACGAATTGCAAGAATCATTATCTATGACAAATGACATTCCTGATGATATAAGTGAATCTGAGTTAGATGCTGAACTTGATGCGTTAGGAGAAGAAATGGACTTTGAAAGTGAATTTAATGATGGTTTATCTGTGCCTAGTTATTTAGAAGAGCCATCAGCTTCCGATAAATTACCTACTTTTATTGATGAAAGTGAAGAGCCTGCTAAAATAGCTAATTAATTACTTTTATATGATCATTAATGTACCAATATTTACAAGACTATTTGATTTTTCTAATTGCCATGAAGTAATTACCAACCGATTCAGAATCGGTGAATTTCCATCCATAACTTGGAATATAAATGCATCCTTTTGAAGATACAAGTTGATATTTCCCACCTTGTTGGTCAATCCATTCCTTTATTTCTCCATGATTAATGTATTTAGATAATGTATGAGTTCCTACAGGGACAATTCTTAAAACATGCTCTCCCATGAATATAGTAGTAAACCAACTGACAAAATCACGATTTATTGTGGATAAGAATAACCACCCATTTGGTTTCACTTTAGATAATGCTTCTTCTAAAACTTTAGATGGATAATCAACATGTTCGAGTAATTCAAACATTGTAACAATATCAAAAGTCTCTTTTTTGGGTAATTCTCCCACAGACCGAAGTTCGTATCGAAGTTTAGACTTTAATATTGGATCTTTAGCTTTATGTACATTTGCAGCCTCTACAACATCTTTTGATAAATCAATACCTTTAACTGATTTCACATACGGTAAACGGGCCATTGATTCACTAAGAATTCCTCCTCCACATCCTATATCCAAAACCTCAAGCTTGTTACGTTCCAAAATCTCATCTCTTTTAAGTTCTTGTTCCAATAAGATATTTTGTTTGATCGGTTCGGGAAGTAAGTCTACGTTATATGGAGGGATATATATCTCATCATCTGGAGATTCGGCATCTTCATTAAGTTTCAAGTGATCTCTAACAGATTCCCTGATAAAGTCCATTCTAATCAAATTCATTTTATGTAAAATTCTTTGGGGCCCATTAACATCCCACCAACTTGAAGCAAGTGCATTAAAATGGTGCAATTCTTCTTCACTAGACCCACTTGATTTATGTGAATTAGATTTGTATAAACCCTTCGTTATAGAAAAACACCTAAGCCCTATGGCCTTTGAGCATAACCCGTTACTCATACGAGCATACACTACTCTATTCATTATTGAGGATTAAGATGGTGAGCTAGGAATGAAAAATGCGAAAAATAATCAAGAACAAAACCTCGATAATGTCTGATGATGAAGAATTTTTGATGTCGACCAGACAGAGGCGGTCCAATGCCGGGTCACGGTTACGGCAATTGATAGATATGGAAAATGAGGCTGATCAAGCAAGAGCGTCTCGATTCATAGATGAAGATGATGAAAACGTAGATTTATTGTTTCAAGAAGACGGCGACGATAAAGAATTCATGGAATCAGAAGATGAAAGCGAAGAGGAACAAGAAGAAGGAGAAGAGCAAGAAGAGCAGGATCAGGAACAAGAAGAGGGTGAAAGAAGTATGTCTGAAACCCCTGGAGCAGAAGCTGATGCTGAGAACGAAGACAATGAAGAAGATAGTGATGATTCAGATACAACGCGAGCTGTTGATTCAGATGACGTGTTATCCGACTCCGATATCTCCATGAGTGATACAGATGAAGATGAAGGTGAAAGACAACTCGAGAAAGAAGAACGTATAAAAAAGAGGAAACAAAAACAACAGTCCCGACTCATACCCAAGATCAAGAGATTTAAAACAGCAGATAATAAACCTAAAGCTTCTAAGCCAAAGAAGAAGATCACATCTGACGTTTTGTTGTACAGTTCAAGAAGAGCTTCATCCAGAGCTTCTGTTATTGAAAATAAAGAGGCGTTGGTGGAAAAGTTGAAGAAAGATGAAGAAAGAAGAGCAACTTTAACACCTGTTGTACGAGAGAAACAGCGTGAAATGACACAAGAGGAAAAGTTGGCTGAGGCTGTTGAAACTGAGAAGGCCAATATTATTTCTTTGGAATTGTTTAAACAACAGGAAATTGTCAAGAAAGAAAGACAGAAACAGCTTTTACAACTGAGGAAAATCAGGCTTTTGAACGTCATGAGTTTGGATAGTAAAGAACAGTTCATTACTCCAAACGAAGAAATTGAATATGCCAGAAGATTATATCATTCCATCACGTCGAGATCCAGAAAAAAGAATGTTAGGAGATTGAGGCAGTTGGTGGATTTTGACTTCACGAAAGTTCCTGGAGCTATAGATAGAAATTTGCCTTGGGTGAAGGAACAAGAAAGGCTTGAGGCCGAAAGATTGAAGAAAGAAGAGGAGCTAGAAAAAGTGGAAAAGGTGGCCGAAGCTGTTCAGACTGACGACACGAAGGAAAGCACCCAAGATGAAAAAGAAACAATTGGAGAAGATGCTGTTTCAAATGGTGTGACTACCGCAGACTCGAGTATAATGAAAGATAGTAACGAAGCAGAGTTCATCAAAGCAGAAACTCCAAGTGAAAAGAAACCGAAAAAGGTTACCTTTGCTGATGGAATAAAAGAGGCAGAAGATGAAAAAGAATCCCAAACAACAGACATATCAAGGGAAGGAAGTAAGGATCCTGACAATGAAGAAAAGGAAGAAGAAGAGATCTTTGAAGGGCCTCCACAAAGAGTGGCCAGAAACAATATTATATTGTATGACTTTGAAGACAACCAATTACCTCTTGATGAAGACAAACTCAGAAAAATTTTATTCGGAGAACAAGCTCTCTTACCAGCACCACGTAGATTCAAGGATTTGAAAACTATTTTGAAAATAGGTAACGTTAATAATCCATACGCAAAAGTCAGAGTGGAAAAAGATGAAATGTTTGCTCCAGCAACAGAACTTACTGAGGAGAACTCCATGTTTGAAGAATTGAATAGATTGCCTAAGCTTGGAATCAGACAGGAGATTGTGGAAGAGGTTGTGGAAGAAGATAATAATGATGCTGCTATACTCTTGAATACAGAGGCTCCAATAGGGTTATACTTACCTAATGGTAATAAGAAACTTTGTCTCATCACAGGATCTGAAGTCAAATATTTTGATCCAAATTTGGGTGTACCTTATAGTGATGTGGAAACATTTAAATTCTTAAAACTGATGGAACGTGGAAGTATTCCCTGGTACAGCTTTGACAGCTCATATAACGATACAGGTGCTACAGAAATCTACTTAGGTTCACGTGATGGTAGCACCAGGCATGCAAGAGGGGTTCCCGAAGGATTTGATGTTTAAAATCGTATTCTTTCGTTCTATATAGGTAATAAATATTTAATTAGAGGTGTGTTGTACATCTTTTTCATGTGCTTGGATCAAATCGGTTTGAAATTTCATAAGTCTTTGCTTCAATTCAGGAACAAAGTATTTGTTGATCTCAGTCTTGAAATTGTCCGTTGAGATATCAAAAACGTATTCATCTTCCTCTTGATCATGGACAAATTCTGGCACTGAAACTGTTGCAGAAAAGGTTTCTTCTCCAGCAGTTCCTTCAATGGCAAATTGTAAGGTCATATCATAGATACAGAGAACTCTTCCCTTTCTTTGAGTGACATCACAATCACCAGTGACAGAATTAACTTTGGTAACGGTGAATTTAAAATTGTCGTTCTCAATCTTAGTGTCAACAAACTCATTGAAATATTCCTTGGACCATGGAAGACAGTTCTTGTCAACCCAGTGCCTGATGTTAGTAATCTATCTTAGCCCATATAATGCTTATAGCTGTTATGTATACTTACCAGTTGTTGGGATTGTGGACAACCATTATAGCTTGATCTTGTGAGTGAAAAATTCCAGTCGTAAAAATTCTATCGAATTCTGCGCAGTGCAGCGAACCTGAAAATGGGTGCAAATAATCGAATAAAATTGGCAGAAAAGAAAGAACGTTAGAAGTAGATGAAAGTTTAGAGTAGAATTACCAGAGAATAAGCCTGGGTGAAATTCTATTTTTTTTCAATTAGCTTCATTTTCGATCTATTTTTGCTGCATTTAAGAATAAAAAATTGAATAAAAATCAAGAACGAATCCAAAAGACCTTAAAGTAAATGATATGACTTCAGTAAGTGTTTCAGTTAATCTAGGTATTTAACTTGATTTTTTTTTTTTTTTAGGTTTGTATCATCTCCTCAATTATCATTCATAAAAAAAAGTAGCTATTGTAAAATCTACCGATAGCCTAAAATTACTCTAAATCCTAAAAAGTAATTTTTAAAAAATATCGTTTCGATAAGCGAAGTTCCTTTTTCATCCAAAACATTACACTAATTACACTCATTACATTCTCCTTCCCCTCTATATCACTCTACATTCCCTTCTACTATCAACAACCAATCGTCAAGGTTAGCAGCCAATTTCTCGCACGTGTAACTTATATGAACCCGTACTCACACGACTTACGTCAAGATGTGAAAAATCGCAGGCCGGTATCGATCTTTGACACATCGCATAACTTCATTGTGGTTAATGAATAAGGCGATACCTCTAGAAGAGCTCAAGGACTATGATAAACAGACTTTAGATACCATGAAGAGGGGGTTGGACTCAAAACTTTATCCTACCCCCAAGTTCGTGATTCGAAAATTGATAATTAATTTGGTGGTTGAAGCTTTATTTTCATTATTGATTTATGTGAACTACGATGTTTTACTTCTGTACCATAGATTATTAGCTCCTTCTCTATTGGGAGCTTCAACTGCTATGATGGCACAATCTATGAATCAACTCACAAGAAGTAAGGTTAGTTATAACAAGATCTTTAAGTTTATGGTATGGGGTATCATAAATGGTTCATTTACAGTCTTGTGGTATGATTTATTATTACAAAATGTTGATAACTTAATTCTTAGAATTACTATCGATCAGGCTTTGGGTGTGCCGGGATTTCAAATATTATTCAATATTTTAAGTAATCTTTGGGATCATGGAGAAATGGCTCCAAATGCAATGGCTGTCTATATCAAGTCACTTAAATATTCCTACTGTTTTTGGCCCTTTTTTTCAATCTTATCATTCGTGTTCCTTCCAGCTGCTTTCATGTTTCCATGTAACTGCTTAGCAAATCTATTCTGGAGTTTGGTGTTAGCGAAAATGGGTTAATTATAGATTTTTACGGTTAATGAACATTAGTCACTTTACTATAAAGGTATGCGTTTATAATTATTTACTTCATCTTCAATGATTTTAAGGGATCGTTCTTTCTATTCTTTTTTCTACCTTTTTTGTGAACCTTGTTCTTATGGAAAGGAACGAATCCGACTTTCTTTGGATCGCTTCTAGCACTTTCAGGTAATAAATATTCAGGGACCCTTTTCAATTGAGATTGTACTCTAGATGGATGCAATTCCTTATCGTGTCTTAAAGAAACCAAATCTTGAGGGTTCTCTTCAAAAAATCTCTTCAATTTATCAGAATTTATCAACTCTTGTTTTAATTCCTTAATTCTTGCTTCTCTGATAGCTGTTTGAGTAACTGCTCTAAATGCATCTTCAGATCTGTATCTGAACCCTTCAACTTGCTTTATGTCAAATTGATATGGCTTGATTTCAAACCCATTTTTAGTTTGCTGCTTAACGATTCTATTCAAAATCTTTTCATCTTTCTTTGCAGTTTTTAAAGTTGCAACTTTATGTTTACCAAATTCCTTAGTTGGTATCACAAAAGATAATGCCATACCAGATTTACCGGCTCTAGCAGTTCTTCCCACTCTATGGACGTATGATCTAGAAGTTGTAGGTAAATCAAAGTTCAATACACAAGCAACATTTTTGAAATCAACACCTCTAGAAACACCATATTCTTTATCCTTCTTTATTTTGTCAGAAGCTTTCTTTGAGGTCTTTCCTGATTCTTCTGTTTCATTTTCTGGTTCATTTTCTGGCTCTTCTATTTCATTAATTTCGTTAGTTTCGTCAGTAGCAATCAATAAATTGTAGACATTCTTATTAAACTCATCGACAATATGCAATCTTGAATTGACAGGTAACTCACTGTTAAGAATACAACATCTGATACCAAATTGTTCCAAGAATAACTTTAATCTATAACCTCTATCAATGTTGTTAACAAAAATGATAGTTTTACCTTTAATCAAGTTCAATTTGAAGATAACGTAAGATAACAAGAACTTATCAAATTCAGTTGTTTTACAGTAATACTGCATCAAGTTATTTGTGTGGATATTTTCGTCATTCAATTTTAAAATAGCTGGCTTAGAGCAGAACTTAGTCTTCAATTCGTTTAAGTCATCGTTAACTGTAGCTGACATTAAAAATACTTGTAAATTCTTTTTGATAGGGAGATAGTCTTGTAACTTAATGATGTCATCCTTGTGACCATAGGATAAAACTAAATCAACTTCATCAATAGTCAAGTTTCTTACGGTTGATAAATCGATTGTTTGATTAGCAGATGATTTTTCTAAAACTTGAATTAATTTCGAGGGTGTTGAAATGATAATTTCTGGCTTATTCACCAATAAGGAGTTGATCACTTGATCACTCAAATTGCTTGATAAGTTGACCACATTAATTTTATTTGGACAAAATGCTAATAATTTGGTTATAAATTGATTCACTTGATTAGATAATTCTCTAGTTGGAACAAGGATTATACTTTGAATTGCATCAGACACTTCATTTGTTAAGATATTTTGAATTATAGGAATACTATAGGCAGCAGTTTTTCCTGAACCAGTTGAAGCTTTAGCAATGATATCCCTCTTCTCATTTAAAGCTAATGGGATGGCATTTGATTGGATTAAGGTAGGATTTTTGAAGCCTAAATGCTCGATTGCTTGGTTCAAACGAGAATCGAGTTTGAAAGACTTCCAACTAACACTGTCATCCAAGTATGCAGCGGCTGCAGAAGTGGTTGTAGAACTCATAATTTTGGTTGTAGGAGTATTTTATTCCATCTCATCTTGGATTTTTTATTCAAAAGTCGCGACCCTATATACAGGACACAAATCATTACATGCAGAAATCTGTGAAAAATATGGAAAACCTAAAAGATCGCAGATTTTAAAAATGTACAACGGGCGTGTGGCGTAGTTGGTAGCGCGTTTGCCTTGCAAGCAAAAGGTCATTGGTTCGACTCCGATCTCGTCCATAAAGTTGTTTTTTTAATTTTTATATCAAACATCCCTATTTTTAATCTACACTTTAACTCCAACTTTTCAATAGGAATAACGAGTAATTTTGGTTTCTATGATATTACTATTAAGTCTATAAAACAAATAAATTATGCTAGTCTATCTCGTTTGAAGGTTCAAGACTCACCTGAGAATTATTAGGAGAAACGTTCTCACTTGATCTGATGGAAATGTTTTGGCTTGGAGCCTGATGAAGTTGTTGTGAAGCTCCTGCAACAAAATCACTATTACCCATTGCACTATCGGGAATTCCTGCACTATCCATTCTATTCTTGTACGCGGTTTTGTTAGATCTAAATGACCGATGTGAACTTATTGAATATTGGCGCATTCTTCTCGGTAATGACGAATCAGATGATCTTGCAGGGATATATGCACTTGCAGGAGATAAGTTCTGGATGCTTGGATTTTGGCTGGTTTGATAAGGTTTAGTAGGAGACTTTTCTATGTCTGAGTTTGATACTCTCAGTAATCTCCTGGAGATGATCTTTCTTATTCTTGCACCCATAAACTCAGCCGAGTTTTCGTTATCACGCTTTTCGGAAATAACAGAATCTCTACGGCGAGATGAAGCACGATAAAGGGGCTCATTTGCTTCTTCTTGGTGCCCTGAAGCAATTGATCTTTCTCTTTCCATTGGTTCTCCCATTCCATAGACTGGGAAAACATTTTTAGGTGATCTGTGACTTTGAGAGCGACTTCTAACTGGTTTTAGACGACTACTTGAAATTGATTGAACACCTGATGCTCTACTAATTGCATCGTCTTCTTCATACAATCCTCTAGGTGGACTGAACCTCTCTATGCTGTTGCTATTAGATGTGTCTGTAGATAAAAATCTTTCCTCGAAATCTTTGTAATCGTGAGGATGGCTAGTTGTTTTAACAACTCTTGAATCTGCATTAATTTCAGGTTGTTCGTCTCTCAATTCATATTTAGGCAAGTTTAGTAGTTTTTGATCTTGCTCAACACAGTACAAGTGGGAATACCAGGGAACGGATATACCAAAGAATATTCCTCCAATCATGTTTCCTATGACTCCAGGAAGTAAAACTTTCCATACAACTTTACCTACGCTATGATCTGCACCATTGATTAGACCCATAATAAGCACAAACATATCAGCTACTGAGTGTGTGAATCCTATTCCTACAAATGTGAATATGGGTAAAAACATGAGGAAAAATTTGACATGAAGTGGTTTAGCCATAATTTGTAGATATATCGCCAATGCCACGAAGAAATTCCCAGCAATACCCTTTAAAAGTGTTTGGTGAAATGCAAAAGATACCTTGTAGTCGACCAAATATTTTGACCCAAGGACGATGGCTTCCGATGAAAAAACAGCTGAATAGTGACAAAGAATGTAACAAACAAAAATTGTTGCAACAAGGTTAAGCCAAAAACTTACAGTCCAGCTTATGAGTAAATCCATGAAAGAAACAGCTCCTCTCATGAACCCCACTGTGAAAAATAGTATATTTGAGTTGAACAATTCAGTACCCATAATCACCACAAAAAAAAGTCCAATAGGATAGCACATACCAAATAGTAGCTCTACTATACCTGGATTATCTTTGAAAATTTCAGCAAAATTACTTTGAATCATTACATGAAACATTCCACCCACAGTGAACAACATCCCACCCATTAAGGAGTTAATTACTAAAGTATCTATTCTAAGACGAGCCTTTTTCATGGAAGTCGCAACCAATGCAAGGGCAGCTTCATGGGTCGAAATATACATGGAATCGTCAGACATTCTGACAAATATATAGGAGCTCTCCGATCGATACTGCTAGACTGTTGAAGTGGAAGTATGTTGAGAAGATCCTAGATATTTATTACTATCAAATAAATGTCATGTAATCTTGCATAGATAAAATTCCGCGCATATCGAATGAATTTTCTCGTTGTGATGCTCAAAAAAAGGATCCGGAATTACGAGCTAATCTACTGGTTGCGAAATATGCTTGAATTTTGATAGTTATACAAAACACATAAATGATGATAAAAAGTAGTAAATGCTAGATGTGAGCTCAATCATCTGAAACGAAAAGTACACTTTCGTTTAATGGGAAAATTTCTTGATCGAGTTCGTTGTTTTGAATAGCCGGAGTATGCGTTATTTTAGAACCTTTATTTTTCACATTTCGTAATGCCTGCTCCTTTAATTCCTTAAATTCTTGGTGATAAGCTAATTTCCACTCGGCTACCAGGAACTTTTTATCGGTTATAGATCTATTACTAAGGCTGCCAAAGTTTTTTGAAAAAAGGTTGGATCCATTACTGTTAAATGCTTGGTGGGAAGCTTCCCATTTACTCAAACGCAGCTTGAGTACACGAACATCCACGGGATGGTTGCTGTCTAAATTGGAATTAAATAAAATATAATACTGATTATACCTCAATTCTAGTTGGTGTCTAGAACCACTAGTAGGTATATTTATAGATGCAAGTTTTTCTTTTAGTTTAGGAAGTGACAATGAGCTGAAGTCTAGTTTGGGCAATCTATGTTCTTTGTGTATATGCTTTTCTGCGTTGTTAAAGTAAAAATCCAGATGGTTAATTTTGAGTGGTTCTTCAGATCGTTTCTTTTGGAAAAATGACAGAATACTTTTCTTTGCTTTACCATTAGGAGTTTTCTCTTTAGGGACAACAAAACTACGCCCATTAAGACAGTTATCTATGTGAGATACTTGTAGGAATTCTGAATCCATTACTTTCTGACAAATAGGGCACTGGGCTTCATTTGCATTATGTTTTGGTTTCTTAGTTTCTTCAACTTCAACTATATCATCAGACAAGGGATCTCTTTGTCTTTTGGGCAGAAAAACCTCGTTATCACTGGTGTTATTTTCACTAGTATTTGGTGAAGTTTCCCCCAATAGTTCTAGTAGATGAGATCTTAAACCTGTAAAACATGCAACGATTTCTTCTAAGGCAGCTTCTCGTCTTAGATTGCTTTCAAGCTGTGTAGATTGGCACAAAGGACACGTATTGTGTGCCATAAGATGTTGTCTTATACAACCAGAACAAAAGGTATGGTTACATGAAGTTACCACTGGGGCTTTTAAAAACTCTTTACAAATATAGCATCTTTGAAGACTTTCCAATTGTTGTAGAGAAGGAAGCTTGGTGTGTTTCCAGTCGGATGGATCCGTTATATCATTTACATTGGTAGCAAATCCATTAGACACCATGATGAATAATTTGATTTACACCGCGTATCGCGAAGTATAATGATGTAGATTATGTAATGATAGAGATGAGATATAGCAATTATGTATGAATGTCTAATTAAATATTCTTTTTAGATTTCTTTGATTTTTTAGATCTTTTCTTTTTCCGCTTCTTTGGTTTGGGTGTTTCTGCTGCTTGTTCAGATTTGACTTCTTTAACATCCTCCTCAATGACTTTTGGTTCGTCTTTGATTTCAGCTTTGACTTCTTCCTTAACTCCCTTAGTTTCGTCCTTGATTTCTTTCTTAACTTCTTGCTTTGCTTCTTCCTGTTTGATCCCTTCAGTTTCAGACTCACTGAGAATAGGAGCTTCGGATTCAGACTCACTAGGAATAGGAGCTTCGGATTCAGACTCAGATTCAGAGACTTCAGACTCAGAAATTTCTTCAGTTTCGCTCTCTTCCGTTTCAGAAACCTCTTCAGTTTCAGAAGCTTCTTCAGTCTCTGAAACATCTTCAGATTCAGAAACATCAGATTCGGAGATTTCTTCAGTTTCAGTTTCAGTTTCAGTTTCAGAGGCATCTTCGGATTCAGACTCTTCAGTTTCAGATGGCTCCTCAGTTTCAGAGAAATCCTCAGTTTCAGTCTCAGAAGCATCAGATTCGGTTTCAGAAATCTCTTCAGTTTCAGAGACATCTTCAGTTTCAGATTCGGTTTCAGTCTCTGTTTCGGTTTCAATTTCAGATTCAGATTCTTCAACTTCAGCAACAGAAGGCTCATCAAGTTCAGAATCCTCAGAAATGGCTTCGGTCTCAGAGACAGAGTCATCAGATTCAATTTCTTCAGCTTCTTCATCTTCTTCAGCTTCTGTATCTAAATCTTCAGCAACTTCAGGAACCTCTACTTTTGGCTCAGGAACGTCTTCAACTACTTCACTAGCTTCGTCAGCGCTAGCATCAGATTCATCAGATTCACTAGCATCAGATTCACTAGCATCAGATTCACTAGCATCAGACTCACTAGCACTTTCAGATTCACTAACATCTTCAGACTCATATTCAGACTCAAGGACTTCGTCAGTTTCACTAATTTCATCTTCAACGACAGCTTCCTGAACTTCAGTCTCTTCTTCCACCTCTTCAACTTCAGGAACAGTTGTAGTATCCTTTAATGCATCAGTATCTTCATGTTCCACAGCAGCCCCCACTTCTTCATCTTCCTCAACTACTTCGAGTTCAGGTTCATTTTCATTTTCAGCCTCAACCTCATCTTCAACATCTTCAGCTTCATCTTCTTCCTGATCTTCCTTTTCACTGGATCCTGTTTCTGTGTTTTCAGCTTCAGTCTCAGTCTCTTCTTCAGTCTCAGTCTCTTCTTCAGCCTCAACTTCTTCAGGCAATGATTCAGGCTCAGGCTCTTCAACCTCAGCTTCAACCTCAACCTCAACATCTCTCTTCAAATTGTCATCAGCAACAGCGGGCTCAGCAGGTTCAGCATCGACCTCGGTTTCTTCTGGATCACTGATATCCACTGCTGAATTTTCTTCTGAATCACTGGCCTGATAATCAGTTCTCGACTCGCTATCAGAATCGTTGTCGATATCAGCCTGGTATCCTTCTTCTTCGGATGGATCCACAAATCCCTCTGCTCCTGTGTCGATACCAGTGACATTATCAGCATACTCTACTGGATCATCGACCAAAGGAACTTCAATGGTACTGGCAATACTTGTTTCAACAACCACGTCAGGAACTTCCACGTTTGAAACAAGATGGCTATACGAAGTTTCTTCTACAATATCACTAACAATATCACTAATGGTATTAACAGGTTCTCCCATAGGAATACCTTGAGCAATGGTTGATAATGAAGTCAGATCTTCTAAATCGTCGATGGTGAAGTATTTGCTAGTGGTTTCATCGCCCTCCAACTTTTCATTCTTGATCTTTTCCTTCAAAAAGTCGAATATTTGAATGACGAGAATGCTTAAGAAATCAAAAAGCTTGAAACCAAACTCTCTCAAAGAGTCATAGAAACTCGAAAGCTTTCCATTCTCAATAGAAGTTTGTAAAACTATGGCAAGAATAGCAACAATAATGGTATAGAAAACAAAGTTAACTGCGGTTCCAAAGAAGGAAGTTCCACGAGAATAGTTCTTTGGAATCTTGAATACGTGTACAAGGTTCGATGCAGAGGTGGTTGCTAATTTTGAGCCATTTGGTGAAAATGCTACGCTCGTTATGGCGAACGAGTGCAATTTTTTAAACGTCTTCAAGACCTTCAAGTCTGAAAGACGAAGTATGGTCAATGAAAAATCATTGGCTGCAACAGCCACCAAATCCTGATCAACAGAAAAGTCTAACGCCACCAAACCCCTGATTTTTTTAGAAAAATTATTCACTTTTGTCAAGGTTTTAGTTTTGATCGAATAGCGTAACAAAGCAGCACCACCCGATCTAATATTAGCAGCGATTAAAAGCTCAGAGTCGCTAATAAATTTGACTTTTGTCAAAACGTACTGGCTCAAAGTCTTTTTAACAGCAGCGTTACTGTTTGTTGATTCGGTTAAAGAAATGGTATTGTTCGAGACAGAAGCCAATTCAATCGAGGTAGGAGTCACATAAGCCAAGGTTTGGGAATCGTGTGGACTCAAGTTCAAGTCTCTGATTTCAACATCAGGTTGATATTTTTCCAAGCCGTCTAAAGATTCAGGATCAAACAAATAAATCACAGTAGGCTCAGACGATGTCATTAATAAACCTGCCAGTCCATCCCTCGAAATCGAGACAATTTTTGGGTATATAACCGAATCGTCTTCAGAGATATCGCCCTCCAATTGTACGGCGTCAATGAACTTCAAATGCTGGTCATTGGTGAAGACATACTTTCTCAAGTTATTGTTGATATGCATTTGTTTGATCAAGTTTGTCGACTGATTACAGCCAATAAACACAGATGCTGATCCACTCAGCGCTTCCAGAGCACCCACGTCGATACACGTAGGACTATCTTCATTTGGTGGTAATGTAATTTCTCTAAATCTTTGTAAACGTCTTAATTTATCCTTTATTTTGAAAGAACATTTAATGGCGGTGACTTTATTTGGAATCCCGTTGTTTCCTTCTCCGCCTCCTCCGGCCACAAGCAACGTTTTGCCATCGACAAACTTGGCTCCGTAAACGGGATATCCCACGTCTATGGTAGCGGTTTCTTTGAGTGACATGTTGACGATTTGTTTAACGCGCGGTTGATCTTGGTTGATCTTGAATTGGTCTCGAGGTTTTGGAGGGATGGAAATTGGTGAGAGATGGTTGGTGGTAGGTAGAGAAGTGTTTGTAGAGATTTATTTAGTGGATGTGTATGTTTGGTAATTTATATTGTAAGTTTGTTATTTTTTTACAACTTATGGGGCAGAATGTCTAATTTGAGTGGGTTTGTTTTTCTGGATTTCCTGCACTAATTCAAATTTCAATTGATTAAAAAGTGTGAAACTGATTACAAGTTTTTTAATTTATTTGATGACGAAAACAAAGGAGACCACCAAACAATAACAGGAACAACGACAGAAACAATAACATCACAAGATAAAGAGAAGACTAATAATATCAGGACAATCAGATGGTTTTAAAATATGATTGTATTATCAAATTTTTAAATTTATTCCATTCTGCTCCTTCAAATTTCACTCATGGGCGCATTAATGGTCTTGTAGAATCCCTACGAATTCCAAATTTAACTCTGAATCTAACTTAAACATCATCTAATTCAGTAATTGGAGCCGCGCTGATTTTGCAACTGAAAATTCAATGAAGATTCTTCTGGTGCTGTCCCATGTTGTGCACGGATACGTGGGAAACAAGGCCATAGTGTTCCCGCTACAGTACCTAGGTCACAATGTCGATGTTATAAACACCGTGAACCTCTCAAACCACCCTGGGTACGGCAAGTTTGGTGGCAAAGCTGAAAGTGCTGAATTAGTGAGATTAGTGATCGATGGGTTGAAAGATATCGATCATGGACCTTCGGCTTACAATGCTATGATCACAGGGTACCTTCCAAATGCAGCTATAGCTGCCGAGGTATTAAATGCTGTGCTTGAATTTGAGGACAAAAAGCCCTTTTTAGTAGTAGATCCTATACTAGGTGATAACGGCAGAATGTACGTTGAAGAAGCAGTTGTTCCAATTTACCAAGAGATTTTCAAGTCAGGAAATGTTGATCTTATTACTCCAAATCAGTTTGAGTTTGAGGTTCTTTCAGGAGTCAAAATTACATCAAAAAGTACTTTGATTGAAGCTATTGAAGCTTTCAAGAATATATTCCCCATAGCTAATGTTGTCATTTCTTCTGTAACATTAGAAGAAGGAATTTTTGCTGTAGGAAGCACAGACAAGACATTTCTTATACCTATTGAAGAACTTCCATGTAAGTTCTTTGGTTGTGGAGATTTGTTCACGGCTCTTATTACAGCTGGATTTACCAACGTTGGCGAGCTTACTCCCAAAGTTCTTGGAGATAGTGTACAAAAATTGGGCAAGGTTCTCAGCAATACATTAGAGCTTGCTAGGGCCGAAAGGGGAGATGTCAAGGTTGTTAACGACATAGAGGTGGTGAAGCTGAGGGATATTTATTTGCAGGCGATGGAGGATGTGGACTATTTAGAGATTTAGACATTAAATTATTAGATATAATATAAGGCATTATAGAGTTAGTAGTAGTTGTAGATTGTGTAAATTATGGGTGCAAATAAATTGAGCTTAGTTCACAAATATGTAACTAATTGACTTTACGGGAGTGATTCTAAAAGTATACTTTCAAGTGTTAACCTGAAATATGTTTATAATTAAGTTAAAGATATTTTAATAAAAGTGTTCAGTTTTTAAATGGATCCTGAATATAGCACAGAAAAAAGAATAGGTACCAAAGATAAGACATAGAAACACAAAAGTACAGAAACCACAGGAAATAAAGAGAAAACAAGAGCCAAAAAGTACGTGATACACACACACATTCTCCTAGTAACCCAAAATCTGAACCTGGAAAACATAATCCCATGACAATCCTCGAATCGTCCCTGGAAATCTGGAACCAAATCTGTCACTCAATCATGCGCGCGCTTATCAACCCAATCATGGCTGAACCTCTTAAACATCCACGGCTGAATCGCCCAGGAAATGCCATATTTAGGCGTGGGATTCCCTTATTGATCGTCAGTATTCTAGCCACTATATGGTACTATTTTCCTGTACTTTTTCACCCCCCTTTAGAGCCCCAAATTCAAGACTCCTCCTTCCAGTTAAAGCATATCCTTCACCACGGAGCTGGCTCCAAATATTACCGGGTCCACCGTCGTTTAGATATCACGCCAGAGTACCTTAAACGTACCGGCTTGGACTCGTACTCGATCGAAGCAGGATCAAGTTTTGATCAAACCTCACCCACAAATAACTTAGACACCGTGTACGAAGAAAATGACTGGCCACAACACTTGGCTGGTGTTAATCCTTATACCATGAAGTTTCTGATCAATGCCGCTCCGGAACAGGTCCGGGTGAAACGGCTTGCAGAACGTCATACGCCTGATTTCCTTGATTCTTACCTCGAATACGCCATGAAAGTTAAAGGAAATCCACATATTCTTAACCGAATTAACCTCGAATGGGAACCCGAAAGAAAGATCTCTGTTCCGGATGTGAGAGATAGAGATACGTTGGTTTCACTTGCGTTGGTATCGTCTAATGCTTATGTTCGGTTCCCTAAAGACGACGACGAAAAGAAGAAACTGGACTGGGTAGATTTGGGTGATTCGTGGGAACCCGATGAGGAACATGGCGATATCGAATTTGGCTGGGATGGTGAAGGACTTCGGGGCCATGTTTTCGTTAATGAGTACAATAAAACAGTGGTAATTGGAATTAAAGGTACTAGTGGAGCAGGAATTCCCGGCTCGGGCGAAGAAGCCACTACTGATAACGATAAAACCAATGATAACTTATTGTTTCTGTGCTGTTGTGCTCGTGTGAGTTATCTTTGGAAAACCGTATGTGATTGTTACGAAAAAGCATATACTTGTAACCAAGACTGTTTAGAGAAAGAGCTCTTGCGTAAAGACAGATATTATCAGGCAGCATTAGATATTTACAGAAACGTCACTGAGCTTTATGATCCAGAGAAATACGATATTTGGGTAGCAGGTCATTCTCTTGGAGGATCTTTAGCTTCACTTTTAGGAAGAACTTATGGATTACCAGCAGTTGCATTTGAAGCTCCTGGTGAAATGCTTGCAACCCACAGATTGCATCTTCCACACCCACCTGGAATCCCCAAACATCTTGAACATATTTATCACATAGGAAATACGGCAGATCCGATATTTATGGGAGTGTGTAACGGAGTTTCTTCTACATGTAATGCAGCAGGATATGCAATGGAAACTGCATGTCATACAGGTCAACTATGTGTTTACGATGTTGTTACCGATAAGGGATGGAGTGTTAATATTTTAAATCACCGGATTCATACGGTGATCGATGAGATTATTATGAAGTATAACGATACAGCAGAATGTGTTGAACAACCACCTTGTAGAGATTGTTTTAACTGGCGATTTGTAACTCACGATGATGACGAAGAAGATCCTCCCAAGCTTCCTAACCCGTTACTTCCTCCTCGAAAGAGTAAAACAAGTGAAACTAGTAAAACTTCAAGTTTGAGTAAAAGTAGTGATACCAGCACGAGTAAGCCAAGCTCTAGTGAGCCAAGTTCAAGTGAGCCAAGTTCAAGTGAGCCACCGAAAAAACAGAAGTGTCTTCGCCGCACGTGGTACGGATGGTGTGAGGAATGGGGTGATGAGGATAGTTTATAGATAATGAATGAATAATGAATAATTATGATAAATGGTTGCAAAAGTGAGCCCCAGGGCACGACCCGAATTCTAATTTCATCAGCCGTCTAGTTAATTGCCGAGGGATTCTTAAATCGGCATAAAGTAAATAAACAATCCTGCACGTTGGCCTCAAAACAGAGGTCATATTCCCTTATTAGGCGCGGGGGCCATGCAAGTGACTATTAATCTTGGATTATATGTAGGAGAGGGTGTAGTTTCATGTATAGAGCCTGCACCCTTAACCAGCCGGTGGAGGCACACAGCAAGTAATATTTGCAGTGACTACGCACTCAATTATATATGTAACCCTTTAACCCTTTCGCTAATATTACAGGCACGGAACTAATAAGGCCATACCTGGAATTAATTAATAAAATGGACTGACCTTGCTCGGTAATTCCGCACCGGGGTCGTCAACCATAAACCCGAGATAAAACTTTGGATTATATATATATATATGACTTAGAGGTCAATTGAATTGTTGAAGTAAATGGGATACTAATATATTATATAGAATTATAAATTGTACAATTAATACTAATAATCTCATCACATATTAAACGGCTTATTGAGTATTTTTACCTCAGTCAAATTAGGAAATTTCAAAACCTCAGCAATTCTTTGTTTAATTTTCAACCTAAAATTTGTTTCTTATTTCCATATATAACAAACTGTTCCCGCTATGCGATTTTTTTCCCGAATTAACCAGTTTTTATTATTCAATTGATATGAAACTCATTAATACGTTTATTAACCTCATCTTATTGGCTGGTACTTGCGTCTTGCTTGTATTAACCGTAGCTGCTGGTTCATCAAATACTTCCCCCCTTAATAAATTTTACTGGTTAAAAGCCGATACTAGTGGTATTAAAAATGCACCAAAAGAAGCTGCTTGGACTTTCTGGGGTGTTTGTGAATATGATAACTTTGATGATTGTTCTTTAGGACCAGCTTATCCAATTTCTCCAGTTGATAATTTTAAAACAGAGAGTGGTGTTCCAGAAGATTTCGTAAAGAACAGAGACACTTATTTCTACCTTTCAAGATTCTCATTTGCTTTCACTTTAACCGGATTATGTTTCACAGGAATTGCCCTTATAATTGACGTTTTAGGTTTCTGTTTTGAAATTATCGATAAAGTCGTCATGGCATTTATTGCTTTAGCTCTTCTCTTTGTTGCCGGTTCTGCTTCAATGCAAACCGCTGCAGCTGTTTTGGCTAAGAATGCTTTCAAAGATGAAGGTTTAAGTGCTAAAATTGGTGTTAAAGCTACTGCTGTTATTTGGGCTTCAGTTGCATGTCTTATCCTCGTATTCTTTAATATCTGTTTTGCCAACATTGCTAACTCTTACAGAA
Organism: Yamadazyma ubonensis; assembly: GCA_030572075.1. Taxonomy (NCBI): domain Eukaryota; kingdom Fungi; phylum Ascomycota; class Pichiomycetes; order Serinales; family Debaryomycetaceae; genus Yamadazyma; species Yamadazyma ubonensis. The sequence continues at coordinate 46,655 of JAJLZG010000018.1, read as the reverse complement.
AGCACATTTCAAGAGTTCATCAATCACAGGATGATGCAATTAATCCAGAAGGTGATAATGATGCTTCATCTTTTACCAGATCAGTTCCTGCTCCAGTTGATGAGCCAAAGACGGAAGAAAACAGTGGGGGTATTCGTTTTTTCAAGATAAAGAGAAATAATAAGGTGAGTGACGAAGAAAGCGTTTGAGCTATGTACTATAAAGATACCTAATGTTGTCTAATAAACATTGTAATTGATTGAGTAGTTTTATTCGTAGTTGTATTGATTGAGTTTTATTGCGGTATTTGTAAAAATAACCATAATCGACTGGAGTAGTTTTTTCATTGGAATGTAGTTTAGAAAGGATCAATAGGTAGGTCTTTTAAATAAATTCCAAATTAACTGTATTCGCTAACTATTAATTGAATGTGTTGCAATAAAAAGTTTATTCAGTTCTCACAAAATGTGAATTAAATAAATCTTAAATGTATTAAAATTAGCCATTAAAATCAACTTAAAATGATCTAAAGTCTTAATATTGAAAGCATTCAGAAGAAACATCTCAGAGATTTGGAATGAATTCAAAGGTATTCGAAACCATTTAAACGTGTTAGAATGTAACCATTGAATAGCGTATAAAAAGTACTAAGACTAATCGATAAAGACTAAACGATAAAACGATTAATCGATAAAAAAATTACCGATAAAAAAATAACCGATTACAATTAAACTATTACTCAAATAACCGGCCGAATAATATCAATTCATATTCCAATACTCCTTACATTCTGAAGCTGAATTTAACCTTGTTCAAAGTAGCCAAATTTTCTATCCTACCCGTGCCCCATCATCGTTCTCGGGAGATGGCGCAATCATTCCCATAATCACTACGACGCTCGCGCTATTGCTGATGCGAGCTTAAGAATTGATTCTAATCTCGGCATATTTAGACAATCGGAGGCAATTGATGCAAGGCTGCTACGGAATCGTAGCTGAAATTGGAAGACCTTGTCTTAGAGATAGCACCAGATTGCTTCTACCAAACATAAAATTATCTGATGGTGTTATCAACTAATCTAACAGAATATGTGCTTGAAGCACTTTTTAAAAACACATTTCGGGAGAGGCCAGTTTCCGACAAAGCACACCGAATTAACACACACCCCAACTTCTAGTTCGAAACCACGAGAACTTAGATATAGGACTTTTCATCGAAACTTACACTCACATTTCCCCACAGTATCAAGGTGTTTTGAACATTTGTTCCAAACTACTTTGATCACTCTGGATCGCTTCTTAAAATTTAGGGAGAGCAAGATCTTCCCTCAATGCACTGTGACTGAAATCGTAAAGATACTCCTTATTCTTGAACAAAACTTTTTCTTGCTTTATATCCCTGTGAACGATTCCTGCTTCGTGTATGATCTCAAGTTGTCATTTGGCTTTTCTGTAAGTTGTATTATCTATGGGGAGTTTCTCAAACTCAATGAATCTGGAAATTATGACATTCCCGTCAATTGATTTCCCATACCGTGGGAAGTATTGTATTTCAAGGTCAGGATGCTGTAAGTATATACTGTTGTATTCTTCGAATTGCGAGAGCTTGAGTATCGCAGCTCTTTCTTTGAAGTATGCCTCCCGAATACACTCTTGAATTATTTCATCTTTGCTCTTTGACATCCAGTTGTGAGGAAGGAATGGATCATGGATTTTCATAATCACATCAACTTCTGGCTCAAATTTTTCGTGGATAAAACCCTGAAGATCACGAGCTTTGAATTTGAAGACAGATGTGAGAGCTTCTTCGGATCGTTGAAGTATCTCTGGATCACAGTCCCTATATTTCCACGCCAACTATCTTGTTTGTATGCTTGAACTGCCATCTGAACTACTGAGTGGAGTCTCCTGAGCATCTCTATCATAGTTGGGTGCATCCGGGAAAACGTAGATCTTTGGAGTATGTTTTGCAGGGCGTTCAAGTCGACGTCTTCCGAAGGCCTGGTTGGTATTACCTTCAGGGTTTTTTTTGTCGAGGAGTGTTCCAGCACATCTCGCTGCTCCATAACCAAAGGACATGGGAGCCTTTTAAAGAATTCTGCCGCTTGGGTATCATTTGATGCTTTATGAAAAAGGTGAACTAGTCCTTCCAACAATGTTGGTTGAGAACTGTAGACATTTAATATCTTAGTTTTGAAGTGGATTCTAATTCTTCATCTACTCGTATGGGTGTTCGTTGGAGGCGATATTCAGCTACAGCATCATATTCGAACTCTATAAGTATCAAGAAATACCAGTGCAAAACGGCCTTGAATTCCTGATCTGAGATTTCACTCAAAAATCGGGGTCATCCACATTAATATTTAACTGACTTCCAAAGCTGAATCTGTCTGGCTACAATTAAACCCTAGTGATAACACAGTTTCAATGTCGTAGCACAAAAGTGGCATGGAAAGCCAAAACTGAGCTCCGCCATTTGTACAAGGCAGGACTTGATTAAAAATGAATTCACAACCATTGGTTGTGTCAATGCCTTTGTGGCTAGTTCCGTTTGAGTAGAGAAGATTAGCCAGTCTCTTGTGATAATAAGTATGAGGAAGCCTCAGTGTACTAGTTATTGTATTGTCAATTCTTCCACCCAATTGGAATAGATCCTCACGAGACATGATTGCAGAATTCATTAGGGGATAAAACCTCTATGTGATAAGTGTAGCTAAGTTTCAGCAAAGTGATAGATCACAAATGATAAGCGCATCTCCCCAAACTCAAGTATCGTAAGGCTGACTTATTTGTGTCTCTACCACAAATTAACTGGGAGACGATCTAGGAATTATTGCCAATAGAAAAGCTACAAATTATCTGTCTTCGCCTAACTTAAGAATTGTAAGCATTTTTTGGGATCAGTAGAAAAATTTTTTTGGGGAGTGAAGCAAAATTGGAAATTGATTTACAGTGTAAATTGAATTACACAAATTGGAAAGCGAATTAAATAATTTCCGAGGATAATACGGAATTAAAATACGTAAACTGCAAAAAATCATTTTTGAGACTCTGCAACGTTCTCAGCCGCAACAATTAATCAATCTTCTAATTTCCTATTAAACCCAACATTCTTAAAGGGTCTAAATTGCGCGCCAAGTCGCCCACCGCTGTCCGCCCACGCCATCCCCGTTCCGCTCGTTGTCGCCCTCACCTTCTCTCTCGCCCTTTGTCCGTCCACGCCGTACCAGCTCTCACCACCCCCACCGCGAATTTCACTCTGCACAACTTATTGAGCAAACGTTCCTATGGTAAAACTTTATTAATTAATAATCTAATCTCAATTAATTATCAATTATGACCTCCTCAGAAACTTCTCATAAACATTCAATCAAACATCTATTTAAAAAGGAACCTTCAGAGGCTCCTTCAGATATCTCCAGAAAGTCGTCGTCGCATGGCATAGCTAAATTATTCCATCATCATCAGCTGCCTGCTCCTGATTTAAATCAACAAAACCTTTCAAGAAAACCTTCAAATCTCGATAGAAAACATGCAACTTTAAATGAAGCTTCTGATCGTCATAGTGAAAGACCTAAATCAGCTCCTAGAGAATCAGATGATAATGCTAAACTTTCAAGAACTTCTTCCAGACTTTCCCTTAGGAGGCATAATTCTAACCTTCATTTTAAAGAAGATCGTCAACCTGTTAAACTTTCAAAAGCAGAAACATTGGCTCATTTACAGCTGATGAACCATAAAAATCATAAACAAAATGCTGGAAAAGAAGTAGATGTTGAACCTCACCATGATGAGAAAATAGTTTATAATCCTTTTGGAATTAATAAGGATTTAGTCACTGAAAAACCGAAAGATTCTAGTTTTTACTTGAATAAAACTGATGAAGGTCGTATACTAGCTAATCCTGTTAGGGATCCTAATGAGTTGCTCCCTCCAGAATTGCACCAGGAGCATATTAATTTATTGGAAGATTTTGAAATTGATACTACTGAAAAGAAAATTGGTGATGGAGGAAGCAGTGAAGTTAGAATCATCAATTTGGTTAATAATAAGAAGAAATTGTATGCCTTGAAGAGATTTACTTTATTAGATAAAGAAACTGATGAAGAGTTTTACCAAAGAGCCACAAAAGAATTTTTGATCAGTAAAAAGGGGAAAAGTAGGCACGTTGTCGATACTTTGAATATCGTTAGAATCCAAAGTCTCAACAATTTAAGTAGAGGTTGGGGATTTATTTTAGAGTATTGTCGTGGAGGAGACCTCTTTAATTTGATTGTCAAGCCTGGTTGGAAAAGATCGAGCTTGAACGAACGGTATTGTATTTTCAAACAGATCTGTTATGGGCTAAAGTTTCTCCACGATCAAGACATTGTGCACAAGGATTTGAAGCCTGAAAATATTCTTATTGATGGTAATGGAGTAGCTAAGATATGTGATTTTGGTGTTAGTGATTGGGGCCACGAAGTGACAGGAGACTTTTCAAGTCCCGTCAAAACGTCAACTGCATTTGTGGGATCACCTCCATATTCACCACCAGAAGTCATGAAACTCAAAGAAATGAGCCACTCTGAATTGAAAAATTGGGCTTATGATCCTTTTAAAATGGATTATTGGGGATTAGGAATGTTACTTTTCTGTATAGTTTATTGTGGGGTTCCTTTTGGTGCATCTACCACCAATGACCATGCTTATAGGGATTATAAGTTCAATCATGGCAGATACGCTAGCACCAATCCTGGTTTCAAAAATGGTACTGATACCCATAAGGGACCAGGATCTGAATTCAAATGGGCCAACCAATTTCATTCTTCAGGAGCTGCGAGAGTAGCATGGAAACTCTGTGATCCTTCGGTGATGTACCGTTACACGTTGGATAAAGTATTCGAAGACCCGTGGTTTCAAGGCCTTGAAATGTGTATATATGAGGACAAAGACCAGGAAATTGATGGGGTCATTTATCCTCCTACAGGAATTGTAAATGGTTCACAATCAAACATCAATTCGACCACCACCTCGAGAATTGCTACGAGACAAGGCACAGGTTCACACCATGCTACACCTGGAACGGCAGAAATTACTTCAAACTTTAAGAGTATGCTTGATTTCGATCAGGACGACGATAATAAGTCAATTAGGTCGGCATCTTCGTTAACTCAGGCTAATCTAGGTCCAGCTGCCGTACCAGCTTCTCCTGCTACCCAAGGCCCTCCAAGTCCATTACCACCACCACACAGCCCATTACTTGCGTCTCATAGTCCAAAACTCCAGCCTGAAAAACTTCAGCCTGAATGTTGTGGATGTGAGCCAAAAGCCAAACCAAAATCAATGCTTGATGTGGTCGAAAAGCCAAAGCCAAGGTCGATGCTCGACCCACCCAGCTCGTCAAATCTTCCTAGTCTTAAGGAAAATGAAGCTGAACATTACCCTAAAGAAAATGAGCCTGTTAATGGAATAGGATCAATTCCTATGAAACAATCTACTTCCTCTTTATGTGGGTGTGACTGTCATACAAAAGAACAATTCCCATCAAGATCCTCGTCTGTCCAAAGCAGATCCAGATCACTGTCTCATCCAAGACCACAGAGGGCTACTTCAATGGATAGTTTTAAAAACGGTATTCAACTGGGAGGTAGCAGTAGATCCAATAGTTTTTATGAGAATGAAGAGCCCCTTAAACCTGTACATGATCTTCAACTAGATGGTCAGGGAGTTTGTGATTTGGGTTACAGAATCAAAAAACACCACCATCTTGAGATCAGTGGAGCGGCTGTTTCTGGTCAAGCAATGCGGAAGAGATGATTTATCAAGGGACTAAAAAGAAGAGAAAGAAGAAATGCAATACAAAAAGATTAAACAGTGACTAAAACGAAATACAAAACTTAAATACATTGAAGCACTAAGAAAAGAAAAATCCAAAAATACGTGAAAAAGCATCAAGATAAAATAAGCATAAATTAAGACAATTAAATACTAAATATGTGAAAAGTTAACTATATACCAGCACCGAGAATTACGAATAATGCAATACATAAATTTACATTTACATTTATTATATAAATTAAGCTTCTAAAGAAACTCTACCCTTAGGGTTAGTGACTTTAACACCTAACTTCTTAGCCTTTTCAACAATGACAACTCTGTTCTTAGCAGAAATATTGTGAGCAATTTCAGCAGCGTAAGTCTTGGTATGCATTAACAAAACGTCTAAGTCTTTGACATTCTTAACCAAGTAAGTCTTGTGACCGGATGGGCTTAAGAATTTGGTCTTCTTGTTAGAACCGTAACCGATATTTGGTTCACTGATGTTTCCTCTGAATCTTCTTCTAACAACGGAGTCAATACCCTTTTGTTTTCTCCAGCTTTCACCGACTCTCATGTATCTGTCAGAGTGGTGTCTCTTGAACTTCTTTGAGTGCTTCTTAACAATTTTTGGGTGTGGTAATGAGGCAGCCATCTAAATAGTTAGTATATGGTGTTTAGAGTTGATTAGAAGTTATGTTTCGATTGTGGATAAATTTGGACATGATTCATGTAATATTGAATTGAATAATTGGATTGAATAATTAATTATGGTGCTCCAGGGATGGGCATCTTCTGTTTGGAATTCATGGGTGTCGATGGAGTGGACATTATTCTCTTATAACTGGGTAACTGAAATGGTACTTGCAACTATCGTTTAACATAACTTCCTTCACTATGGAACATACTTTTTACTGATAAATTGTATATGAAAAATTTTAACAATTTTTTCTGATGGAAAATGCGTACTGGCTGTGTACAGGAAAAATTGCCGTGGTTACACAAACTACTGTGAGTCCACGGTGTGCGCGCACCGACATTTCGCAGTCACACAAGCCCTAACGGCTTAAGTGTTAGTTATGATAGCTATGTTTATGATTAACTTATATTGTGTTTAGACAAAACAGTATAATAATATATGGTTGTCTTTTAATTTTCTTGTATACTTCCTCTCAGTGGCACCTTGTAGGACCTAAACCTTGTAACCTAAACCTTGTAACCTTTAGGGCTGTCAGCAAGGTTCTATTTCATGCTAGCCTCTTGCGGTAATTGGACGCCGGTTGCACCACCGTGGCACTTCTAGTACCGTACCCAGTACCGCGCTAATCTTTAGCTAACCCTGCGCTAATCTCATACCATTACCGCACCATTACTGCGCAAATCCCGCACCACCTACCACCGCATCGCTCCAGGTTTTCAAAGATGCAATCCTGCATTCGCATTACTCGAAACGGTTGCATAATCAATAACCGCAATAACACCATCGCTAACATAAACCCTCATGGGAACCATTGCAAGCACCTGGACCCGACCCGTGGTATACGCTCTCGGGGTCTGTGTGGCCTGGACGTTCTTTTGGTCCCTAGTATACAAGCTTACGGGCTTTCACCTCGGCTCGGTAACTATTAACAATGGTCTACTGCTAAACAACATTAAATTTGACACTAAGAGGTTTAAAATCTCCATATCGCTGTTTAGGTTCAGATTATGGGGGAATTCACAGAAGTTGATTGTCGATGGTTTAAATGTCGAAATCTTGAAGCTGGAATCGAAAAAACAAACTTCTTCAACTCCCACAAATCGGCAATTTAAACTCTGCGTTTATCCAGCAAACACAATTTTGAAATTTTTAGTCAAAATTGGTCTTAGAATAGTTCCAAATGTGGATACAGAGATCAAGCATTCACAGATCAATATTGAAGATAAACAGATTACAATTGAGTACTTCAAGCTAAACTCTAGTTCTCGGTTCTCCACAAAATATAGCAACAACTTGAAATTTGCTTTTGATTTGATAACAACCGATTTAAAGATCAATAGTTCCCACTTCACCAAAAACAGCTATCCTATTTTTTTTGTTTATTCGACCAAATTCGAGTTCAAATTCTCTATCGATATGGTTTCAGGTGATCTCCATACCCTCAAGATCAAGCTTATAAATGACGATATGAGACTCCTGGTATTCAAACTCATAAAGCTTTACATAGACGAAATCCAGGAAAGAATTGATTCTATTCACCTGAAAGAAGGTGATCTCAATGGCGACGGTAAAGTCACTAAAGATGAATTACAACAGTATCAGGACCTTAAAGCTCAGAAAAAACTGAAGAGAATCGATAGACTACTCAAAATATTCAACGTCATTTATCATTCAGTTGAAGAGATCTCGGTTCTTAATCAGAACATCAGTGTGTTTGAGATTCCCTTCATGACCACCAAAGAAACCAAATCTTTCAAGAAATACTTGGAAGCTGAAAATCCAATAACTTCACTTGAACTTCTAGTGAAAACCACTCATTTAAACGTTCAAAAACTTTCAAAAGACTCGGCTGGGTTTCATGCTCTTTTTGAATCTACACACGATAGCCCCATCAATTTTCTTCACTCGATTCAATTATTAACCATTAACTTTTCCCAACTTGAAGAGATTGATGGTACACTTCATAAACGGCCTACGGAGGTCTTGAATCTCCCATCTTATTCGTTGAATTTTAAAGCAAATTATCTTGATAAGTTATCACGGGGAGAGGGATTCGAAAATTGTATAGCTGAGCTTTTCTTTACATGTTCAAGCCCTATACTAGATCTCGACTCCCAATTTTTTACTTCATTCTTGTACAATCTTATGGTGCTCAAAAAGTTCATTCAGTTTAGAAAATTGTACCAGCATTATAAGACAATGGTGCAATACGGAAGCAATGAAGGAATTGAAGAAGACCTGGATGAGTACGGAGAATTTGACGAAACACTCATAAATACTCTAGATATTGAGCATCCTCCTAAGTCTAATACTTCATTAAAAGACAGACTTTGGAAGTACCTTGAAGACTATTACCCCAAACTTGGAGTCAAATTCATCATAGAACAACCTAGATTGATCATTAGACACACAACATCTACCAATATCGAAATCTTGTCATTTTCATATTCGTCTTTGAACTTACAGGTAAACACCACAGACAATCGAGATTATGAAGTTAGTTGCCAAATTTTGCAGCCAGCAACTACATATATCCAAAAGCTTTTGTCAGGAACCGACTATAGCAAATTTGAGATCATGTCTCTTGAAACAGTGAATACAAAAGTGGATATTCTCAAGAATCTCCGGCTCAAAATCAATATCGATATTCACTCTGCCCTGGTCAATTTACTGGATTTGAAAATATACTTAGGGGTTAAGACAATTATAACGGAGCTCACAAACCTCATTGAAGATAACTTGAATCAGGGCCAGGTAAATTTGTTTTTGAACTCCAAAATAGCCAAGTATCAAAAATTCATTTTTGAAAGAAACCACTGGAGCACTGAAAAAGGCAAAAAGTCTGTACATGAAAAGCTTTTCAAAAATCTTCCTTCATGGCTTGTTGAATTTAAGTTAAAACTCGATCAAGTGGATTTTAGGTTTGGATCAAGATCAGTGCTAATACCTTCAGGTGAACTTCATTCAATGAATGGAGAGCACAAAGATTTTGTGGATAAGCAAGGTTCAAGTGCTTTACGGTGCTTTAAAGTTTCGCTCAATTCTTTGGACTTTGCTGTAAATTGTGACAAAGGAAACTCGGATTTCGAAGCTGTGAGTTCAGGAACTTCCAATGCTTCTCTGGATACCTTGGGCCATGAAAACATACAATACTGGAACAATTCATTCAACCTCGACGATTTAAGCTTAAGTGTAATGACAGATATAGATAAGCCTGATTTCTACGAACCGTACATAAAGATACCTGTGATTTCAGTTGATTTAGATTGTAATAGAACTGATATGCAAGATGCTTTGAGTGTCACTTCGAACTGGGAACAAGTTACAGGAGAAATTGACCAGTTCAAGATTTTCACTTTGATCGGTTCTTTATATCTTTTGAAAGAAAATTTGATCAAGCCTTTGTCAGATATTAAGAGTAAGATTAAAAAAGAAGCAGAGAAGCACTTACCTCACAAAACAGAAGATAAAGTCAACATAAAGGAATTCCTTAAAGTCGTTTGCAACATCAAGAAATACGATATTTCTATACTTTTGAATGACGATTATAAATTCAAAATTGATTCTTATGATACAAAAGTCAGTTTTGCAGACAACGAGCTCAGATTGAACGATACATTTATCAGAATTTTAACAGAGTCTCCTACGATGGAAGAGTACTGGACAAGACTTTTATGTCTTGATGATATGACTTTAATGATGAATTTGAACGATAAAAAGAATATCTTTTTCGATGCAAATATGATTAAGATGATCCACCCCCATGGGCATGTAACTTACAAGTTTTTCGATAGCCTTTCGATCACACTCAAGATCTTGAAGCATTCTTTCCGTGCTTTGAAATCAACTGTAAATAAGGGTGATACTACAGTTGTACACCCTTCTGAATCTTCACCTAGAGAGTTACCCAATGTGCATATTAAAGCTGGAAAATTACTTTTCAACATGGAAGACGATCCGTTTGAAAGTGAGCTTGGAATGATATATCAGTTGGGACTTGTGGAACAGAGGAAGAGGTTGGAATTGAACCATCTTTTGGAAAACAAGTTTAATAACAAAAAAGACGATGATTCTGATGATAATAAAGATTATGAAGCCAAACTCGAGGAATTAAATGAGATTATATCGGCCTCTTGGATAACAAAAGTCAAGAGTTATAAGAAATCCTTAAATGACGAAGTTGTAAAAAATAAACGGTTCTTGTTTGGAAATGAAGCTAAACTAGATACTGCTTATCAGACCACAATTCAGCCTTATTCTATCCATGCTCCTTTAATTTCCATTATTGTAGACGGACTTGACTTGAATCTCAGTAAACCAAGTTTCAGTCTAAACTCACTTCCTCAATTCCTCAACCAAAACGGACAGGGTCTTCCTCTAGATACACGGTTTTCACTTATAATTCCAATGTATTTAGACTTGAAACTTAAAGAGCTTAGAATCCACTTGAGAGACTATCCACTTCCAATTCTTTATGTTCCTAGAATGAAATCACAGGCTGCTATGACAATGGCAGGAAATTTGGTAATAGCTGAATCTTTGGTTAGAAGCGAACATAACATCAGAAAGTTGATGGTAAACCTTGTAAGAAACATCAAGAGCTCCAGATTCAGTAAGTACTATAAGCTTGAAATTGAAAAAACTATGGCTACCGTGAAAATCTATACCGATATGAAGATTGAATTTTGTACCAAACTTCCATCCAGATTTACCTGGGGCCAGTCTTATCAGTTTGCTATACAACAGGCCATGCTTAATTTCGATCAATTTTCTAAACCTCCGGTGGATCCTTCCGCAAAACTCGGATTCTGGGACAAATTAAGGTTAGTTATTCATGGGAAATTTGCTATTAAGTGTAATAAAGGTCCATTAGAGGTTGCATTTAAGGGATCTAGAGATCCTTATGATTTGTTTGGATCATCCACTGGATTTGTATTATGCTTTAAAGATGATGTTGTATGGACAATTAATGAAAAGGACGATTCACGTAATTTCTGCCAAGTTAAGTCAGATAAAGTGTTTTGGTACGTTCCAAACTACCTTGCTTCAGGCTTGGTATCGTGGGTAAGAGATACGAGCAGATTAACGTATCTCCCAGCTTCCAGTAAGTTTGTCACTTCTTGTTATGGCTACTACTTGAGTGATGATGAGTATACAATTTCAACAAATAAGACATCGAAGGTCCTTGAAAAGAGAGTTGTTGCTTTGAGTGGAGGGGTTAGCTTTAAGGTAGGTTTTGTGCTTGAAAGAGAAGTTAATGGAGAATTGACAGAAACTTGTAAGCCTCATCATGAGGTTAAATTGTTTAATCCAAAGTTCACTAAAGAAGGCCATGATTCCTATAAGGGATTCAGATCGGATACTGTTAACATGATAATCTCGCTAGATGCAAATTATCAAGAGAGTTACAATTCTATCCATTTGAGTCCTAAGGTATTCCTTCAATTCTTTTCTTGGTGGAAGTTGTTTGCCAGTAACATGCAGTTGCCAATACGAAAAGGTAAGTTATTTGGCGAAACAAAGAAATCTACCAAGTTTTCTCGTCATTTGATGACCAATAGGTTCAAGTTTAACTTTAAATCACTTTTCATTTCTCATGTCTACAGAGACGAGAATCAAGATTTAGATGATATGGTACAATGCTACGGATTGAGAGGAAAAATGAACTCTTTTGTTGTAGATTTACGACAACGAAAGGAAAAACGTATAGCTATTCATGAGGGATTGAACAAGAATCTGAATATCATGAAAATGAATTTCCACATAGCAGATGTGCATTTGGTAGGAATTGACTTGCGAGTAATTTCAGCAAACTTTGACCATAATCTTTATGGAACAGGAAATTCAGATGTTCCTGAGTCGAAATATCATATATTTGATGGAGACAAGCAGTGGTTCGATATAGAAGATTACGAAGAAGCATTTTTCCCTTCCTTAAGCTCGAGCAAAAGAGTGGTTCATATTCTTCCTTTGATGTACAGTGAGAGATTCTCTTATATCAGAGAAACAGAACCCAATATCAGGTCCAACGAAACGGACTTGTTTGAAGAAGGAGAAGACAATTTGAAGCAGCTCAAAGACGTGTTTGAGTCGAATGTAAGAGTTGTTACGGACAGAATTGGCCAATTACGTGACAAAGTCAAGAAGAACAAAGCCAAGGGTCTTTCCACGGATAATCTCAATGAAAGAATTGCCACTTTAACAAAGGAAACTGAAAGACTCAAGAAGAGACAACTGTCGTGGACAGATACAAGAAGACTGCTGGTTTCAGATAGAGATGTTAAGTTCAATAATAAGTTTACTCTCATGAGGATGTTATTGAAGTGGAATAATAAGAACAGAAATTATCTTTTCAGATACGTTCATTTCTTTCAGCTTTTTAAGTTCTTGCGTAAATATCTCAGTTTCGAGTCGATTAGTGCTCTTGAAGATATTATTGAAACAGATACACTTGATGATCTGACATCAGGAAGAGCTTCGCTTCCTAAGATGAGATTTGACAGAAAAAAACAAAAAGAACAAAGTTGTCAAAGTCGGATAGAAAACTTTGATGAAATTCTTACAGCTGTCTCGAACGATGAAACGGTTTCGGAAGACTACTTGATTGAGATCCTTTCTCCACAAATCCAGCTTCAAAGTGACGAAGCTCAAGATTCGGTGGTGATAATATCTTCTCCTGTTATTGATGCTAAGGTTATTTCCGTTTATGATAAGTCTAAGGATAGGCTTGTTTTAGATATAGATGAGTTAGAGAGCAGAATTGGTGTGATGGTAAATAATTCCAATGTGTTAGTGTTTGATAAAAGCCAGATGGAAAAGTCTTCTTCATTCATATTTGACCAAAATTGTTACGGAACAACTAAGAATTGGCCACCTTGGCTTGGAATTGAAATCTGTAACGAAGCTTCTTTGGCTGGAGAAGAACATGTTCTTTTGGAAAACACTTCTATCATGTTGACTTATGTTGAGCTGAAACCACTTAGTGCTTCCATCAACAGATTGGATGATGAGGGTTTAAGCACCACTACTACAAACACTTCAGCAAAGTATTTTGATTCTGGTGATCAAGTTGATTCAATTGAAAACAGACTCAGTGTGTATATTCCTAAGGTGAACATTACTTCGACGTCGCAACAATACTTTACGCTTTATTTCATTATCATGGATTTGCTTCTTTATTCTGAGCCAAGCAATAAGCTTCTTACGGAAAAGCTTGAAAAACTTCAATTTTCAAACGACTTCCAGGATTTGGCTTCGTTGCATAAAAGAATAAAGTCTCTACATACGCAAAACCGTGTGCTCGATCTTATGAACAATAACTATAACTTTAGACAAGAAGATTTAAGCAACGAAAACTTAAACGATTACCTTGCTTTGAAACTGATTCAAGATGAAATTGCAAAGGAATTGTATCTCTTGCTTCATTCACTCTTGAGTGGCAGATTAGGATCACACGATGTTAACAAGAGTCCAAAAGCTGAGTTTATTATCAATACAGACGAGCTTATATTGCACATGTTAGAAGACGACAGAAGTCCCATTCTTGACATTGCAATGGCAAAAGGAAGATTTAGAAGAATAGTCAATGAAGACGATTCGAACATCAATAGAGTTGAAGTATCAATGATACAAGGGTTCAATCTTTTACGAGAAGCCAGATTCCCTGCATTTTTAGAACCCATGTATCACATCAATTCACTTTCAGATCCCCAGCCTAATTTATTAACAATTGATTGGTCTATGTACTCTAATGTGGGAGGAATCAAGTTAATTGAAAACTTTGAAATTAACTCACAGCCGTTAAGTCTTAGATTAGACAATGTAACTGGTGAAAAGTTAATGCAATTTTTATTCAAATCTGATATCGAGAACATCGATGAAAGTCAAATTCTTCAAAAGGTGAAGAAGGAACTGGATGATGAGGATTACGTCGATATAGATGAGGCAGACTTATCTGATGAGCTGGAAAGAAAGAAAAACGGATCTTCTTTGGACCCTGGAAACTCCAAAAACGGAGGAAAAGGTTCTCGTGTGTTTACTAAATCAGTAACACAATCATCTCAATCAGAGCAGCTGTATGATGAACAATTAGATACAATGGTTAAAAGATCCAAAAACTACTTTAGCATCAATAGTCTTAAAGTTGCACCTGTTTCTTTACAGATTTCGCTTAAGTTGACAGGAGGATATAAGAGGCTTTTAAATGTTGATAGCTTGAAGGTAGTACTTCCCGAAATTACGATTGAAAAGAGGATTATCTCGCTGCTTGAATTCACAATGCTTCTCAAGAAACTCTTGATAAAAACCATCATGGGCCACATAGGAAGCTTGATGAAAAACAAATTATCAAGGAGGAAATCCAAACAATCAACTACCAATAAACCTCTTAAACCTCTTAAGAGATACGCTAAGTTCACTCCGATTACCGAACTAAGAACTGATACACAAGATAGTAAAATGTAACTTATTTTAATACAATATAGTATATAAATCTATAAGGCTAAATGTACAGTATAAACAAGCCTGGTCGTAATTCGTTAAATATGTTGTCTTTTAGGAGTATCTCCATTGAGTTGTTTCTTCTTTCTCTTTCTCTTTTCATCATCAAGTTCCAGGCCATCGTCTCGCCTCATCAACGTTTGTTGGTCATTTATAGCTAAGTCGGCCGTATTGAAGCCCGGTATTCCATTGAGAGGCGTTTTATCGAATTCCAATCCCTTTGAAAGAATTTTGGCATCAATTGGTTTAATTATATTTGGAATTTGACTTATCATAGGATCTAGTAATCCATTCGGTATGGGTTTTGCTGGAGGAATATTATGTTTACCCGGTAGATCCAGAATATGGTTTTTATATGATTTTCTCAATTTAACACCTTTTGAACCATCAGGTTTAGTTCTTGCTAGTGACCTTGCAGTATCTTCAAGACCATACAATTTAATCAAATTAGTTCGAGGTGAAGGTTTAACAGGTTCATAAAATTCTAAACGTTAGTAACTTATTTTGACTTTGAAACACATACTACTTGAATCTGTAAGGTATACACCATTTGATTTACCTGACTCGCTCATTCTAATCACGTCAAGTGAATTTGCCAAAAGTAAATGAAATGCGAAAATAAAAATGGTGAAAAATTAAACTTCAATACTAATTATATTTTACAACGTACATAAATATGAAGGCTATAGAAATGTGCTATGAGATTTATTGAACAACTTCCCAACCATCTTCGTTATCATTAATGTTTAATTGGGCAGTCTTTTGCTCTAATGATTCAGCTTTAGTTTCAGTCTTAGTTTCAGCTTTAGTTTCAGCTTTAACATCTTCAGAATCTGATTCTCCTTCGATATCTAATATACCAAATGGAGATTTTTGTGGTCCTTTAAAGTCTTCCTTTTCTTCTCTTTTACTAGCATTTCTGGATCTTGGAGGTAAACTGGCCTTTTCAGATCTAGCAGTTCCCCAATCTAATTCTGGTTCATTTTTTGGCTTTCTATTACTTCTTTCCCTTTGTGGTAAACTAGCTCTTTCATTTCTAGCACTTCCCCAATCCAATTCTGGTTCATCTTTCTTTGGTCTTCTGTTACTTCTTTCTCTAGCTGGTAAACTAGCTCTTTCATTTCTGGCACTTCCCCAGTCTAATTCTGGTTCATCTCTTTTTGGTCTTCTTTCACCCATTGGTCTTTCATGTCTTTCTCTTGGAGGTAAACTAGCTCTTTCACTTCTAGCACTTCCCCAATCCAATTCAGGTTCTTCTCTTCTTGGTCTGCCACTTCTTGGACCTCTTTCTCTTGGAGGTAATGAAGCTCTTTCACCTCTGGCACTTCCCCAATCTAAATCGATTTCTTCTCTTCTTGGACCTCTAGACCCTCCCATTGGACCAGATCTAGCAGATCTCCAATCCAAGTCAAAAACATCTTGCTTTTGAGGAGCAGCGACACTAACAAAGATCTTTCTCCCGTTAAAATCAGATAAAGTTAATTGTAATGCTTCTTCCAAAATATCCCTTTCATTGAAAGTAACAAAACCAAACCCTTTTGATTTCCCACTGGCATCAACAGGTAATTTGACGTCAGAAACTGCATCTTTGATTTGCATTCTTTTTTCAAAGAATTGAACCACATTTTCTTCATTGATGTCCCAAGGTAAGTTACCAATTCTAGCCCTGAAAGGTGGGTCATCAGGGATTGGGTATTCTTCTCTGTCTCTTCTTGGGCCAGAGCCAGAAAAGTCAGCAGCATTGTTACTGGAGTAGGTAGATCTTTCAGGAACGGCAGCAGTGGTAGCAATACCAATGGAGGAGATATCAATTTCCTCATCAGCCCACGAGCCTCCTCCAAGAGAGTCGTCGGTCAAGAAAGACCCTAAGTCCATTTTAACATTTTTTTTCGGAGCTAATTGTTAGTAGATATTCCCATAAATCATGTTTGATAAACGTACCCATTGTAAATCAATTATTAATGTAGTTGAAAATTTTTCGCAATTTTTCACTTGGTTACGCGCAGAGTAAAAAGATGTATTAAATCGAAATGAAGCCATATATAGTCGTGATTGGGTATTATAGTAGATGTGTGGTTTGGGTACGCTTGTGATTGTGCGAGGGATCTGTGAAGTTTCTCATCGAGGTCTTTGATAGGTCTTTGATAGGTTTTTAATAGGTCTTTGATAGGTCTTTGATATGTCTTAAGATTACGTTCCTTAGATTACGTTCCTTAGATCATGTTCCATTATATCCATGAAGCCTCTGGATTCTCTTAGAAATTTCGTAGATTAAAATGTTCATATTATTGTCTGTACATTCATACTCGGTTATCGTTAACATGCCGTATTGTGTCTGGAGATATTTGGATAGTGGTGATATCAGCCTCAGGAGTCTCAGCCGTTTCGGAAGTTTCATGGGTTTCTGGAGCTGGGGCGGTGTGCACGCTTAAGTTAGAGTCTGTTTCGCCCAAGTCAGACGAGTCTGTTGGTGATGGTGTTTCGGAGTTGCTTTGTTCGTTATTTGTTTCTTGCGCTTCAGTGTTTGATTCTGAACTTGATTCTGGACGTTGTTCGTTGTTTCCTTCTGAGTTTCCTTGTACATTTTCTTGTGAATTTCCTTCTGAATCCCCTCCTTCTTGTTCTTGAGCCTCTCTACGCTCTGCTTCTCCCGCCAGCGAGATTCTCCGTTCCTCTGCCACTCGATACTCGTGATAAGTTGTAAGAACCCCGTAGTTAAACAAGTCCAGCTTCGAGATCCCCATCAACTTCCAGAATAATGTCTTCAAAACATTCTTATACTTTCTATTGGCAGTTTCTGTTCCTATTTCCTCAAGATGGAGATGTGCTAGAGATTCGTTATTTAACACCATTCTTACTCGCTCTTGTATCGGTATTAGCTCTTGAAGCATGGCCCGAAGCGTAGGATCGTCTCTAAAAACTTCAACATCAAAGGACTCACGATCGTCTTCTTCGTTGTCGTTTTCATTGGTATTTTCGTTGTCGTTTTCATTCTCGTTGTCGTTATTCTCGCTATCGTTACTATCGTTACCACCATTTTTATAGTAATAATCACGCTTACACATGGGACAACAAGCACGTCTTTTGGTAAGCCATGGGTCCAAACAGTCGGCGTGGAAAACATGGCCACAAAGAAGCCCTCTGACAACGTCAGCATCTTCAATCACCTCCAAACAAATAGCACAAGACCCTGAAGTAAACTGAAGAATATCATTATCATTAGATTCTTCAGAAGCCAGAGCAGCAGGGATTTCTGACATTTCAATCCCAGTTTCAACAGGTTCAGTATCGTTACTGTTAGTTTCTTCAATTTTTAATGTGTTAGTCTTTGTATAATCTTCTTGAAGAACCCCATCTCTATTTTCGTGATCTCTTTCTTGACCCCCATTAAGCCAATCATGATAAGTTTTCTGGGGGAAAAGAGCTTCAACTTGAGTCTCAGATAACTTTTTCATTTTACTGAATCTGTTTCTTCTTCTCCGTCTTCTTCGACGATAATTAAGTCTTCTATCAAAAAATTCACTTCTAACAAAGTTATTACTCCGAATATAATCGATTTGTTCTCTGAGTTCTGTCGTTGTTTGGTGCATCATCAGTAAGTTATTAGAAGTATTTGATAGAAGGAATCCTCTATGAGCAACAGGATAAATGTGCAAACCATATTTTGATCTGACAAAGTATCTAGCGGTGAAAAACACAAACATGGTAGCAATGAAAACCCCTACAGCTAGGGCCAAAAAGAAAAGCACTGTTGATGGAGTATTACCAACAAAAGACTGGGATGAACCAGGAAGTGGAGCAGCTTCGGAAGACGAACTACTTGATTCAACTTGACTTTCTATTTCGGTAGCTCTTTCCACAAGGGTTAGTGTAGCTTTTAAGCTATGTTTTTTTGATAAATAATGAGCCATATTAATTTTGGCCATATCAATTATAGCCATGCCTAAATGAGTTCATAAACTGTCGGATAAGGTATGAAGATACTTGAAAAGAATTTGGGAGCTTAGTGATGATAATATAAGTCAAAAGCGGACAAGCCGGGTATATTAAGTATCGTAATGTCTCAGGTGGGTTAGCTACAGCAGTTTTGAGCAGGGATCAATTAAGTTTTTCGTTGCGAGCATGATTATACTTGGGCGCAGCTTATATAATATGGGGTAGTAAAGATAAAGATAAGAGGTGGGAGAGGTGGGGTTTGGTGGGATTAGTTTTAGTATCAGTTGGTTTGATGGGTGTTTGGAGAATTTTGTTGATTTCGGAGTTTTGGTTCAGCCTTACGGTTTAGTACATTTTACATTCTTTGACTTTTTAAATTTTTTTTCATATCTTTTTTTCATATCTTTTGCTCATGGTGTTTTACGACCATTTGCTATTTTGATTTAATTTAGGTTAGTTTAATTTTAATTTTTGAAATACAAGAGAAAGTACAATATGTAATGGTCAATGGTATTTAGCTATCTAAGTATTTAATTAATTACCCTTTGGAGCTTCCTTGTATGAAATAGCAGCTTCTTCACCCATAGCAATTAAGATGGTGACCAATAATTCCTTTCCTTCATCGAAATCGTTTTGTAAAGTAGTACCTAAATCACCATCTGGAATCTTAACATCATCCTTTAATGAACCATCAGCAGTCATTAAAGATAAGAAACCATCATCAATGTCAATTAAAGTATATTCTTCTCTCTTAACATTTGGAACTTCCATATTGTGAGTAGATGGAGATAAATCTTCTAATTTCTTACCAGTAAAGATATCGATGGCAACTAAATGGACCTTAGCGTGACCGTGCTTACCAGTTTTAGAAGTAGACATATCAACAATCTTACATGGTCTAGACTTGATGACAACGTGACCGTTCTTTCTCAAGGCAGAACATTGCATTGGGAAAGTCAAAGCGGCATCAGCAGAGGCAGTAGCGAATTGCTTAATTGTTAGTATAATTATTAATTAAATGGGGATGATCTAGATATCCAATGACAGGCGTTTAAAATAATCCAGGAGTTTTTGGGTGTTCGGATGATCTCCTAAAATATTTTGACTAACCTTTAATGTACGGATTATGATATCCTTAATTTGACTGATTTCATTTCTTTACATACTTCGTCAGACATTGTTAGTTAATGTAGTTGGAGAGAAAACAAAAAATTCGTCCAGATGAGAAGTGCGTGAGTGAAAAATTTTAGGCGTGTAAATTCCAGACCGGAGATTTCCCAGACCGAATATTTGCAATCGCGCGACTTATAAAATCCTGATTGCGAGGGTTACCCTGAATTTATTACTATATAATACAAAGTTGAACTGAATGGTCATTTGGTTATTAATTGGGGCACTTCTTGCAAATTAGTCGATTATTATGTAATTTGTCGTGAAGATCTTGATTTTGGCTCTGCATTGGGCCCCGGATTTCTGGATAAATCTCGGTTAAAATACTTCTATTGTTGACCTGCTTCAACGGCGACTTTTAGTTCTGGAGTTTGAACTTTATCTTTGATATCTGAAATCTCTGAATCATCAATTTTCCGATCTCCGATTCTATCTCCATTTTTATCCCCGTTTTTACGCTGGTTATTCAAGAAATTGGCGGTTTTCTCGATCTTTATCTCCTCAATTAACTCTGACCATTTATCTAATAGCTCTTGACATTTATCATGAAGCTTAAAACTTTCTGGATACTCAAGATCTTTATCTTTTATTATACATTTTAATACCTTGTGAATCTTGGTGGTTTTAAGTAATTGTAAGCTAACTTCAAAATCTACTAGCTTTCTTAATATAAGTCGAGACGTTGATAATTCGTCTGCATTGGGTATATCATCTTTGTTTCTTTGAATTAATGATTTTTGAAGTTTGATACGGCACATCCATAATTGTTGTAATTTTTCATCTTCACTTAAAACTTTATGATTTGCATTCGAAACAGGTCCTGGAGATTCAGTCTTGAACTTCTTTCGTTTTTCATTGATCGTATCGTTAGATTCTCGTTTTCGGGTTATCACCTCATCATCACTTTGCTTATCAATCCCATTATTTTTGATATTATGTTCGTTTTCAAACTCATTGGGTTTGGTTATTAGAACACTTTCATCTCCATTGACTTCACCATTGGAGTGTCGTGTTGATCTGCGAGTTCCGTTGGTTTTTAAGGGCTGTGGTTTTTTGGGTTCTTCCTCGGCTTCTTCATCCAGTTCTCTCTTTATTCTCCTGCTGGAACGCGTAGACTTGACCCTGACTTCTTTCTCTTGCTTGACTTGTTTGACTTCATTTTTTTCGATCTCTTCATTTTCTTCAATCGCTTCATCATCATTTTCATTTTCCTCCTCTTCTTCAATTTCATTCTCTTCTTCAATTTCATTCTCTTCTTCAATTTCATTCTCTTCTTCAACCTCATTCTCTTCTAGAACCTCATTCTCGTTCTGGTCTTCGACTTCCTCGACTTCATCTTCATCCTCATCATCTTCTTCATCCTCCTCATCCTCATGCTTCAATTGTTTCATAAAATCATCAAAACTCAAGCCCTTTGTCGCCAAAAATGCATCATTAATAGTACTTGCTCTATTCTTAGGCTTAGGCTTATGATTTTTAGGTACTTTAGATAATTTAGTATCTAGTTTTTCATCGGTTAACAGCTCCAAATTCTTCTCTGGAAACCAATAAAAATCACCATCGGGTATGAATATAACACAAAAATCCAGGGTTTTCTTCTTCGCTTGCATGATACCGTCGGGGATTAAATCTTTTGGCATCACAAATGAAGGCCATGCTGGGAACCCATGCATTTTGGCCAAGACTCTATCTCTTGGATTAAACGAAAGGGCTTTTGATTTTTTTGGCGGCATTTTACACAAAGTTAATCCTTTTGTAAAAGATCCCCTTATAATTCAGCGCTAATTGTGAAGGCGGCAATGAAAGGTTAAATAATTCAAAAGAATAATGGGCGCTAATTTAAATGGGATAATTGAAGGTCTAATTGGATACAGGGATCTCAAACACGTATCCCAAACTCTTTAACTTGTTTGGTTAAGTTATTTACCTAAACTTTCCGGCAACTAAACAGTGGATATAAACAAGTTTTTTTTTGAGTGCGCTGTGACGGAGATTGCCCAGTGCGCGACTGATAAGTGAGAAACGCAGGGCACGAAGGTTACGAGGAAGGCTAGTGGGAGATGGGACGTGGGATTGGACGTATGATGGTGGGTGTGGTGGTAGGTGAAGGGTGTAGGGGCGTAATTGGGGTTTAGCAGTTTCTTGCTGGGGCGGACGGAGTAGTGCTTGTGCCGTGAAGTGTTGTTGAAACTGATGCTATTGTTGTACGGTCGTGTCCGCACAACCGAATAGTTGCAAAAAAAGGGGTTTGGGTTAGAAAACTGGGATTTGTCGTAGAAGCCTTGTGGCGTGCTAGGACATGCTTGTAGTAGCTGTATTTGTTTGATTTGTCTTTGTACAGCTTTTCCCGAGGTTTTTAGCCGTTTTTTGTGGTATACGGTGTCATGATGTCGAGCCTTTTGTGCCTATAAGTATATATTCAGCGTAGATAAATGCCAGGAAAAAAGGGTGTACTGTTTCCTTTCTATACTGGTTACTTAGACGTAGATCCCCACTGTTTTTTCTCTAGAATTTGCTGCCCAAATACCGGTGTGTGCATTCTCTGGTGTGGTGAAATGCGAAAACCTTTTCGCTTTTTTGCACAATCTCAGTTGCAGCTAAGTGGTTACATCAGAGATTTAAATAATAACTTCTGTATAACTTCTGGAAATCCTGGAAACTATATAGTATTCATATTACAGATAGCTGGCAAGAAACTCGAGTATTTTTTCAGAATTATCATGGATTTGAAAAGGCCGTTAACTATGGACGACGAGACTGCAAGAAGTGTTTTAAATGATTCTTTTAAACGTCAAAAACTTACAGAAATTGCCAACTTTTCGTCGTATCCTGAAACCAACTCTTCCATGTTATTTTACAAACGTAAGAGTCAAATTCCCAGATTTCACAGCCGTCAAATGCATAATTTCCCAAAAGATGGGCTTCCAATTATAGCACCTCCTTACGAAGCAGGAGATTTCATCACAGATATAGACAAGGAAAACACAGGAAAATATTCCCATACGGTCGACAATATTGTGAAAATCTTTCCTCCTCCCTTTCCTCCTTCAATCCCCAGTGAAGAAGCAAGGGAAAATGAAGGAATAATGATTCCTTTTATATACCCTCCACCTCCAATTATTAAACCAGATCCGTATATTGATGATGATTCCATGTTTTTAAAAAGGTATAGAGACTCTCATGGAACTTCTGTTCAAGAAAATGATAGTCCGTTACCTGAACCGGTGGTGTTAGCTCCACTTCCATTTCCTCCTCCGAACTACATGCCGTATCCATTAAACTCACAAATGGCCAGTTTGATTCCTCAAGATGTTTTTGCAGACTTTCTTGATGCTTCATCGATTTTGCCCAGAACTGATATGGTAATTGCCAGTGCTGCAGGATCTTTAACAGATTTTAAAATTCAAGCACAAAAAGAAGGATTTTCACTTGAAACTTTCGAACTGGATTTAAAGAAGAAAAGTGAAGAAGATGCTTATGAAAATGCTGCTGAAGAAGATAGAGGTTCTTACTATGAAAATATCGATGTACTCACCGAATTCGATAAAAGGTTCAGAAGTGTTTATGATCCTTTCAAAAACACTCGTAATTATACTGATTATCAAGTAAATGCTCCTGTGAGTAACATAAAGAATAAACCAGGAATTAAACATGAAAAATTTTCAACTGGTATAAATTATAAAGAGAGATTCGAAACTAAATTACCTCAGCTTCAGGATATTCTTCTGGCAAGTATTTCTGAACAGACTTGTAACCAGAAGGATTCACTCCAGAGGAAAAGGGAGCAAATATCACACACTTTAAATGAGATTGAACTGCATAACGAGAGGCATAAAGCTGAACTTCTCAAATTAAAACGCAGAGAACTTCTTGAAAGAACCGATAACATATATAAATCAAAAGTTATACTATCAGATACAGAAAACCAGTATTTGAATGATGAAAGTCTTGTGAAAATGAAAGATGAATTTGCTCTTGATAGAGATTACGAGTTGGTCAAATTAAGATTTGAGTCTAACTATGAGATGCTTAGGCATATTGGAAGTTTCTACGAAGATTCTAATAAAATTTACAAGAAGTATCAAGGTAATTTGATGAGCAAGTTCTTGAAGTTGAAGAACTTCTTTGAGTACCAGAAACAGCATTTTGAAAAGATCTTGAAGAGTGAAAAGACATTTAATGAGTTTACTGATTTGAACAACAAGGAAAGCAGTAAATTATTTAACGATGTAAGCGATAGGAATTATGCTTCTGAATTAAAGGAATTGTTAAAACTTACTGTATTACAAGCAGAAGGTAGTTTTACACCTGAAGATGACGAAAAATTGACTAAATTAGTTGAAGAACTCAAATATAATGAATTCCCTGCTAATAGGGGGAATTTTTCAAATGTAAGTGATTTTATGCCACTTGTATCGTCTAAAGAATTCGAACTTATTACCACCAATCTTGATAAGTATAAAAGTGATATCAAGTTGAACCTCAATATCAAGCACGAAATCTTTCGTAATGCATTATACGAAAGTGGAAGTGATTCTGCATCATCACACCAATCTTCTACAAATGGTAGTGAAGGTCCTAAAAGACGTGGAAGAAGAAGCAATCAAGAATTGGAATCTCAAGATTTTAATTCTGAAGCATTCCTTTTAGCCAAAATCCTGAAACATTTTATTGGGCCACAAGCAGTTAACAACGACGAATTGGATGAAGATTTTGAATCGATTGGGATTAAATCGAAGTGGAAATAGTGTATAATATTACATAAGATATTTATTGAAAACATAGCTAATGTTACAGTAATAAACATAATTTAACAAAGAGATAATAAAACAAATTGGGTATAAGATTAGAAGTCTTCAAATTGAGCATAAAGACCAATGGCCACATTTGCAAGGCCCAAAACTAATGGGAAATTACCTAACAAAGTGGTGAATTCTTTATAGAAGCCTAATTGGATTAAAATATGAGCTTCTAAAGCCTTACAAATTCCCGAATAAGAATTTAAAGGAACTAAAGAACCAGTGTTGAAAGTGAGGAAGTAAAAGATAAGAATTTTGAACAAAGAAAAGATGAAAGGATCATATTTGTAAATTCTTAAAATAACACTTGTTTCATCATCAACAACAATAGTTCTTCTAGAAAAATTGAAGTAAAAGGAGAAGATTAAAGGTAAAATAATTGAGAAACCAGCCCAGTTCAAAGCAATTGATAAAGTCTTGAAGGATAACAAATAAGTAAAATCTGGAATCTTAAAACTCAAACTAGAAAGAATTGGGATTAAACTCTTTATAAATGGGTGAATTGAAGCATTGTCTTTAATAGCAACTAATGGAACATAAGTGTACAAAAAGTAACTAAGTTCCAAAGCTAACTCAATGTAATTCAAAGTAATAGTTGCTGATAAGTTTTCTCTTAATTCATCATTATATTCTAAAGTAGTAATACCGATTTCATCAGTAAAGCTTAAAAGCTTTTGATATTTTTCTTCAAAACATTGAATTAAGGGGTCGAAGAATTTCAATACATCAATTGGGGGTCCTTTGTATTCTTCGTCATCTTCTTCAGTTTGTTCATCTTCTTCAGGATCTAAATCTTCAACGTCATCTTCTTCATCAACAATGATCAGTTTAGAATTAGTTTCAGATAAAGTTGCATCATCGTCTTCATCATCATCATCATCATTATGGTCCAAAATTCCTGTAACTAAGTCTTCACCAGCAGCACCAGTTTCAGCAAGGAAAACCAGAATTTTTTCTACCAACAGTTTCTTTGTGTCCTTTGTGGTTGCTGGGACACTTATTTTATGAGCAGCTGCTAAAAGATCAGCTTTCTTGTAAGAAGTTAATTCAACCATTGAAGAGTTTTAGAATTATGGAAGTTTCCGTGTCTTGTTTATACTAATTTATTTGTTTGGATAAATTGTTGAATTAATATTTATTTTGATTTTGCCTATTCAGGTGATTTCGTTTAGGTTTTTTTTTGCATCCTGCGCGTTCTAGTTGAATGAACCATTTCTCAATTGATCACTTTTGCAAACATTGTTTTAAAATATTACATTGCTTGATTTGGTTTGTTATCTAGGCACTAGCGTATCATTATAAGCGTAATTCTGTGTCATTATTTTTTATTATGATCTCTCGATGTCATCCTCTAGCGAGGTTTAACGGTCGAAGATTTATATGCATTTCTCATAGATGGTTTCAAGAACCACGAATAAACCAGTTGGGAATCCAATACTTATCTGAAAACTTACATAAGAGAATATTCCCCAAAACCCCTCCAAAATCTTACCTTAAAGAAGAATCTCCTGAGCTTCTAGAGATATCTAAATCTCATTTAAAACAGCATGGTTTATTGGGTAAAAAAACTCAAGTAAACCCTCCAATAGAAATCGAAAATTTCCCAAACTTGGTGGGAAAAGGGTCCTTAGATGAGCATTTTTTCAAGATCGGTTTGAAGAGTAGTGAACCTTATTTGACCATGTGCAATCAGTTTTTCAGTCAATCTTCTAAACTTCCTCCAAGACCTAAAAATTGGCTTTTCAAGCCTGGCTGGTACAGGTATGAGCATAATAAAAAGCCAGAACTCGTAGAATATCCATTGGAGTCTGAGCTAGTATTTGATGTGGAAACCATGTATAAAAGATCGCCTTATGCCGTGCTAGCAACGGCAGTACTGCCAAAAGCATGGTACGGATGGGTGTCACCATTTCTCACCAACCACGCAGAAAACCCAGCCTATAACGACTGGGATCATCTTATACCCATGAACACCTTAAAGGAACCCAAACTAATAGTAGGGCATAATGTTTCCTACGATAGAGCTCGAATATTGGAAGAATATAACATTAGTCAGCTGAAAGCGTTTTTTCTCGATACCATGGCGTTGCATATTGCAGTTTCTGGGCTCTGCTCAAACCAGAGACCTTTGTGGCAAAAACACAATAAAGCTTCCAAAACTCAGGAAGGAGAACAAGATGCTGAGCCGTTTACTAAACAAGCATACCTCAAAGAAATCACTCAGGAATTGGAAGATGATCCGTGGCTTGTTAAAGGATCTCCCAATTCGCTTGCTAGCGCTGCAGAATTCCACTGTGGGCTCAAATTGGAGAAATCCGATAGAGATACGTTTAGTTCCTTGGAACCCCAGGAAATCATTGATGATTTCGGTAATTTAATGGATTATTGTTCCAAAGACGTAGAGGCTACTTTTGAAGTAGGAAAAAAGCTTTTCCCTATTTTCAAAGACAAAATCCCTCATCCCGTATCTTTTGCAGCTCTTAGGCATTTAGGAACTCTTGTTTTACCCACAACTAAAAAATGGAACGGGTATATTGAAAACGCAGAAAACTCATACCAGGAAAACAGAGAAGCCGTAACCACTATTTTGAAAGATCGAGTAGACGAACTTATAGAACACATTGAAAAGCAAAATGATTCATTGCGTCCAGATATTGAAGACGATCCATGGTTAAGCCAGTTGAACTGGACCATCAAGGAACCTCGACTCAAGAAAAACGGTGAACCAAGTGCAAAACAGGCGTTTTTGGTGGGATATCCTGAGTGGTATAGAGATCTTTTCAAGACCACTTCCGACACCAAGTCGGGCGAAAAAATCCGTGAAATGAACATCAGTGTTCGTACAAGAATCACGCCGTTGCTCTTGAGATTGAAGTGGGAAGGCCATCCACTTTTCTGGACGGATAGCAATGGCTGGTGCTTTAAAGTTCCTTATAGTGAAGAGGAAATAGCCCGGCTTGAGCTGAGTAATTACGTAAGAGCTAAACTCAGTGATGAAGAGGCGATTGTGCAAATGAACGATTTGGAAGCGGGCGAAGCTTATGAGCTTTTCAAAGTTCCTCATCCTGATGGGAATGCTAAACGGTGTACGGCTGTGATGTCGAAATCGTACTCGAAATTTTTTCAGGACGGGACGCTTAAATCAGAGTTCAGCTACGCCAAAGAAATTTTGGATTTGAACTCGACAGCTTCGTACTGGATGGGAAATAGGGCCCGGATTTTAGACCAGTTTGTGGTATATTCTGATGCAAAGAACAACAAGAATGTATTTTTAAACACGAAGAAGGAATCAAAAGAGAACCCTGATATGGGGCTTATATTGCCCAAGCTTGTTTCGATGGGGACCATTACTCGAAGAGCCACTGAAAATACGTGGCTTACAGCTCTGAATGCTAAGAAGAACAGAATAGGGTCTGAACTTAAATCTCTTGTTCAAGCTCCTCCGGGATATGTATTTGTAGGAGCAGATGTTGATTCTGAAGAGCTCTGGATTGCTGCTTTACTTGGTGATTCTGTATTCAAAGTTCATGGAAGTACGGCACTTTCGTGGATGACCTTGGAAGGTGACAAGAATCACAAAACAGATTTGCACTCTAAAACAGCCGAAATCTTAGGAATTAGCAGAGGCGATGCCAAAATCTTTAATTATGGTCGAATCTATGGGGCTGGAGTCAAATTTGCAACCACTCTTTTAAAACAGTGTAATCCAAGATTGAGTGATGAAGAAGCTTCTCAAATGGCCAAAAAGTTGTATGCTGAAACCAAGGGGAAAGTTGGGACTCTGAAAGCTTTGAATCGAAAGGTTTATCATGGGGGTACTGAAAGTGTTATGTTTAATGCTTTGGAAGCCATTGCCCATTTATCTCAGCCTCGTACGCCGGTTTTGGGTGCTTCTATTACCGATGCTCTTACGGCGAAAAACTTGAACAAAAACAACTATTTGACTTCTAGAACGAACTGGACCATCCAGAGCTCTGGGGTCGATTATCTTCATCTTTTGATCATATCTATGGAGTATTTGATCAAAAAGTATAAGGTAGATGCCCGGCTTTTGATCACAGTTCACGATGAGCTTCGGTATATGGTGAAGGAAGAAGACAGGTATAAGGTTGCATTATTACTTCAAATCAGTAATATTTGGACCCGAGCCATGTTTGTTGAGAGAATGGGATTCAAAGAGTTGCCACAAAGTGTAGCCTTCTTTTCTGAAGTTGATATCGACAAAGTTTTAAGGAAAGAGGTAACTCTCGATTGTGTAACTCCTTCTCAGCCTGAGCCCATACCACCTGGAGAATCATTGGATATCTATAAGCTTTTAGAGGTGTTAAAAGACAGTACACCGTTGCAGCTCTCGAATTCGAATGACGCAAATCGGATTGCTGACGACGAACTTCAGTATAAAAGTAATCCAAAGGTGATTGAAAAGCTTACTGAAGGGATGAGTGAATTGGAGAAAATTGCACTGGCGAAGCTTGAAATGTCTGAGACAAAAAGCGAGTTTCAGAAGAACAAAAACCAATTATTGAGGTTAAGAGATATGAATAAGGGCAAGCTTAAGAGACGGATTGAAGAGATTTCTCATGCTGAGGGAGATAAGGAGCTTGAAGCTTTTGTGAAGGAGCACTCGGGTATTCTGGGGTCCAGAGAGGCCAGTCTGAGTAAGAGTAGTCCAAAAATTATTCTGAAAAGGTCCAAGAGTGTTCCAAGTAAGAATATTCCAAAGAGTACGAACAGTACGAAACATGGACTGGGAATGTTGTTCCAGGCCAGTCTAATGAGCAACGATTATAAAGGAAAGGATGTAAATGACAGCAGATATGAAAACAGAGATGCAAAAAGAACTGCAGAAGAAACTGTAAAAACAATAAAGGAAACTGTAACCGTACAGGAAACAAGAGTACCGGAAATTGTAAATGAAAACAATATGCCCTCAACGGATAATGCGGAAATTCCACCCGAAATTCCCCTAGACTTTAACGACCGACGACTGCGACGATACGAACCCACCGAGTTCCTCGCCCTGCTGCCCAATTTTACTGAGCAAATTCGGTTGAGGCCGGTAGAGCGACGAAAACGGTTTTAGTAATTTTAGTTTTAGTCTTGATATCTAACAGCAAATTCCTCATGAATTCATTGAGCGAATTGTTGCGTTGAAGTGGCGAAAAAATTGGCGGCTGCCATTAATGCTGAGTATATAACGATTAGATAGTAATGAGATTACGAATGTGTCATTGACCTGTCAGATGGAAGCCGATATGCGCGGTTTACAACCGACGAGTAGCCGCACTTATTTATTCTGGAGTACTGGAGTTGAATGTTGAGAGAACGTATGGAGGTGTAGGTGGGTGTATATGTGGGTACTAGTATGTAGGTACT
The DNA here is from genome assembly GCA_030572075.1 of Yamadazyma ubonensis. Classification (NCBI taxonomy): domain Eukaryota; kingdom Fungi; phylum Ascomycota; class Pichiomycetes; order Serinales; family Debaryomycetaceae; genus Yamadazyma; species Yamadazyma ubonensis. The sequence continues at coordinate 16,398 of JAJLZG010000018.1, read as the reverse complement.
AATATGTGGGTATATGGGTGGGTGTTTGAGTTAGTTTACGTGGATAAAATAGTATACTATATGGTTCGAAGCATGCTGGCTCCAAGAAAGCTGGTCGAAAGAAGAAGGGAGGCTGCCTAATGCGGAAGTGCGAATGTTTTGTGATACAATGGCATAACAAGTGGAGCAGACGAGGGGTAAATAGAGCTAGGTACTTATTAATAGGAACTGGGATCCTTAGATTTAATAGTAATTTAATTTCAGTATATCTGTGGTGTTTGGTGTAATGTTTGTTGTGTATTTTTGTTTGTTATGTATCTTGTAGTAGTTGTTTATCGGAACGGACGGTTGCGGGGCGGGTGCGGCTAAATTGGAACAGACCTAATAATCGCACTAAGAATGGGAGAAATTTTACGGTAGTGCTAGGCCCAGTGCGGGAGAAACGGCCAGAAAAGTTTTATGCCGCTTTGTGGTTCCGAAAAATCTTATAAATTAATTAATTTGTCCAGATAAAAATTTTCTTTTGAAGTTTTATAGTTTTTTTCAAACTTACATAAAGACAAAAAATGTTACCACCAGGAGTTATTCTCGTTTTCGTCTTAGTCTTTTTAGCCTTTGTTGGTATTGTCGGTACTATTACCGCTAAAAAATTGAAGGCTAAGAAATCTAACCAAAGATTTTAAGCTGGTTTCAGCTGAGTAGTTAAATTGTTGTTTTATAATTGAGGAATTTTTTTTGTAACTGATGAAGCAGTGAATAAAGTAATTGATTGTGTGATAAGTTATCGATACTTTAGTGAATTTTTATGGATTGTTTGCCAAACCCAAAGGCTAGCAATCTAGTCGTTTATTTTATCACCCAATTATTACCAAGTTCGCATTGTGCAAAATTAATAACTTACTAAACTAACGATTATCTATTTTATCTTGTGTTTTCAATTCATAAAATTTGAAGTATTATTATCTACAACGTTTAAATATGGGATTTTTGTTTTTATATGGATCAAATTAATATATAATATACCAATATCCTGTAGCTTACGCATATTGAAACGTATTCTATTGGTTCGTATTCAATTCGCTGGATTACGTCATGTTATACACGACTTTTTTTGTCAGATTTTTTGAACTTGGTTTATCCTTGTACATCTTCATCGTATTCTCTCATAAATAAAGATTGAACAAGAGATCCCAAACTGATTAATCCAAGTAAGTACCAGGTCATTCCTCCAAGTTCGATCTTGTCAAAAAACGACATCAAAACTCCCCAAGTTAAAGGTGCGATAAATCTTGCAAGCGAATTCAAACTGAGAGCTGCTCCGTTAACGAAAGCTCTGTGTTTGGCAGGAGCTGCTCTGTGGACCAATAGCACAAGCTGTGGGAACGCAGTGGCATTAGCTAGTTGATAAATGACTGCGTTGGTATAAAGAATGATTCTGTTAAATTCAGGGCTGAACTTTTGATTGTATTCGTGAACTGTAAAAATGTAGAATGGTAAAATAAAGTAGACTACCGGGAAGAAAAACTGGGTGGCTCTGTAGGTGTAAATCGACTTGAAATTTCTGTCCAAGTATGGGAAAACGAACATCACCACCAAGACTCCACACATTCCTGTAGTAGAGATTAAAGTACCAATAAAGTCACTATCGTAGCCAAACCCTCCGGTGATTCTGAACGGGAACTTAAGCTTATCGGCCATCAATTTTCCTGCCAAAAAAACCGGTAAAAACTCTCCGTATACGATCGAATGGAATGCTAAAAGGAAACTGGCAACGATTGTTTGAATAACCGGAGGTGTAAATACTTCACTAAGAGGAGCATCATTATCTGAGTCTTCAGCAAGAGAGATTCCTGAAAACCTGCTCAAAGTCCGAGAAAGCTGGGGCCCAATGGTCGACTTGGAAGAGTATCTTCTGATGACAGCATTTGACATTCTGCGTGAAAGAATGAGAGATTCACCAGATTTTATGGAAGCATCTTCATCTTCGATATCAGTGTCTGCTGATTCGTATAATTGACGAGGAGGTGTTGAAGAGTGGACTTCAGTTTCGGAGTCCAAATCGTCTATAACATTTTGTTCTAAAAGTCCGGCAGTTTCTGTATCATTGCGACGACTTCTCTTCTTACGCTGCCAAGGTCTGGTGGGGGTTTTAAAACCAAAGAAATTGAGAATCTTATCACCGAGTTCCAAGCCTATATCTCTTCTGTATTTAATTCTGTGATGAGATTCTTCAAGGAAGAGAAATCCAACCACAATTCCACAAAGAAGGAAAGTAGCTACAGCAATATTAGATAATGCATAAGGATATTTATCCAAAAACTGATCATGCCATTCACTAAACAGTTGGGGTTTTACACTTGATTTTGGCCTTGTGAAAAAACTTGAACCTCCAATTAATGGACCAACTACAGAACCTATATTCCAAAGCAAAGGAAGTGTAGAAAATGCAAGAGCCTGATGTCTTCTTTCTGTAGCCACTTCCCCAATCACGGTTCTTAAAACTGCGATATTCCCATTTACAGCCCCCATTACACTTCTAGCACCGAGAGCCACATAGTAATTCGGAGCAAAACCAAAAGTTAACATACTAAGGGAAGTACCGAATAAGCCAATGATCAAGACGTATTTTCTGCCGAGTTTATCACTTAATTTCCCCCATTGTATAGTGAAAATAAATTGAGTAAATGCAAAAGATGCTGATAAGTAACCGGCATATTTGGAGATACTGGCTTCATCTTTAGCGATTCCAAAGTCTCTGATCATGAAATAAACATAGGGAAAGAGAGACGTGAATGCTAGAGGCTCTGAAAACCTCATAACACTTATGACAAAGATTTGCCAAACGGGAAACCCTTTCATCTGTTGTCTAAAGGTAGACATAGTTGAAATATTTGGTGCGCCTTTCCTGCGCGATTAGATAAAGACATTTACGGAAGTTGGGGAAGAGAGTTGTGAGGATGGGATAGTTTTGTAGGAGTTTATATAGGTATTTTATAGGGTTTAAGTGGTTGTTGATATTGTAGAGTGTAGAGCAGTAGCGAGTGGAGGAAGGTATAGGCCTTGACAGATCACGTCATTGTGGAGATCGCGTTTAGTTCTGCCAAAAGCATATAACCGTTTGCCCATGCACGACCGGAGATGAGTAATAGTTGTGGCACTTCGAGGCGGCTAGAGTTTGGGGGAATGGAGGCAAATGCAGGGTGAATGGAGGGCGAAAGGAGGGGCGCATGGAGGGTGAAAGGAAGGGAGATTGAAAGAAATTGGAACGAAAATGTGTGTAAATTAGATTAACAGTTTGAGGCTAAAGTTACCGATTATGAGAGATGATGTAGATTGAGTTTAAATGTAGGAAATTTGAGTTTGTTTTTGTTTCTTGAGAATTGTATCATTCAACTGTGGTCATATCTTGGTGTTTTTATACATTTAATCAACCTTATCGCTTAATCTCTTAAGATTACTGAAAATTACTGGAAGTTGAAAAAAGAGTTGGTCTGGGCTCGTAATCTAAGATTGAAACATTTCAATTCGAACGGAAAAGTTTTATGGGAACCCGGGCTATTTCGTTAATCCTATGGCTACAAGTTGTATTTATGCTTTAATTTATTTTGTATAAAGTTATTCTATTACCTATTTGTATTAACCTGGTATTTTTGTATTAACTAGTATTAACTGGGTCTATTTGTATTAACCAGGCCTATTTGTATTATCTATGACATTATTTCGACTTCTCTCCAATTGTCTAGTCTACTGGTTATTCGTTGCGTCTATTAATCCATTCCTATCTTCTCATCCAATTCTTTCCTATATCCATTACTTTACTAAATTCTATCGGGTGAAAACAGGCCGGCTGCTGCCTCTGTTTTTCCGAACCTCCTGCTCTCGAAGTGTCAAAAGTATACAGGCCACCACCAAGCCGTTTTCGCTCAAATTGTCTTCATTCAACTCATCTTCGTTCTGGTCGAAAAGTCGTAAAGTTCCGTTATTCACATACTTCTTATGCTTTGTATTATCATCCATAAACGAAGCTATAGGAACCCGTAAAAGAGTTCTAGAATTGTGCAAGTTTTGGTTGACTTCATTTCTTTTATGCGCAAGAAGCTGATTCAAAATCTGGTTGTTTTCAGGAAGCTTTATCTTGACATCTTTTAAGCTGGAGACTTTTTCAGGGTCACAGGCGAATTCCAATTCCACGTGATCCGTGAGGGTATTGTAGTTTTTTTCAAGAATGAAAAGCTTGATAAATCCGTTCCCAAAAGTTGATGTAGTTCCGGAGGTTCCTAGTATACGAATTTTTGTATCTTCCCAAACACAATCGACATAAGGTTTGAGTTCGTTATTCAAAAGCAAGCACACTTTCCGGGTGTCTCCGTGATGAATTATCAAAATGTAACATGACAAATTTTGGTGTAGAGTTTTGAAGTAAACTTTGCATACTTCCAGTTTTTCTGATTCACTGTGGGAGTGGATGGATAAAAACGGAGAATTGTGTTTAAAATAATTAAGAATCAGCAGTGATGTTGATAATAGTGGGGGCACATTTTTGGGATTTTGAATATGTTCCTCTAAATGGGAATCAGATTTGAATACCTGCACATCACTGGAGAGAAGACTTGAGATGATGGGGAGATTTTTCAACTTATAATTTGAAAGCGGGGTCGAAGTATTGAAGATGGTATTTGTAAGGGTTTCATGGGAGTTGAATGTGTGCAAAGAGACGGCATCAGTTTCTCTATCACTAGGGGAATCATTTAGGAGTGTATCATTACTGTCAGTTTTGAATAGTTCAGCCATCGTGTGAGTGAGATGAGAGTGCGAGTGGAGTTTAAAATTAGGTATTGGTGGGGGGACGTGGTAATTTGGGGCGAGTCTGGTGCGATTCTGGTGCGGTTGAGGTGCGGTTGAGGTGCGGTTGAGGTGCGATTCTGGTGCGGTTGAGGTGCGGTTGGGGTGTGTTGTGGTGGTAGTAAGAGACGGGATTTGAGTTTGTGCGATAACCCGTATGAATTGGCCGTATCTGGCTAAGCGATTGGGGGAGGGACGAAATTCGCAAGTTAAGAAGCTCGGAATCGATATTGTAGTGGGGGTCATACAGATACGGTAGTGGAGTAAGGATGGGGGGATTCAGATTAAATAGGGGGGTATTAGAATAGGGACGCCCGGTAGTCGATCAATATACTAACCTCTGAGGGGGACAAAGGCCGGTTCAGGGCCCTACCGGAAATGGATAAGATGCTGTGGGGCTTTTAGATTGCGTTACGTTGTTTGTGTTCTTTAAAATGATGGGGATAGCCCAGAGTTATGTGCCCGATAATATATATGTCAAAAGGGGATACCGATAACTCGGAATAGCAAAATGGAGATGATTAAAACAGGGGTTCATTTGATTTATGACATGATAAATCCTGAAATAAATAGAAAATGTCAAATAGTATACCCCGGTTGATTGGTTGATATATAATATATATTTAATGAAGCAAATCAATTAAGTCGGAATTTAGTCGAGTGATAGAAAAGTGGGTCGTAAGCGGAGACAATGAAATAATAGTGGGGGTAAGCACGCGGGGCGGACGGTATAGAAGTAATTAGAATAATTCAGTATCTGCAGCTGTAAAATAGTGCGGTGCGGTGATAAATCTGGTAGTGTTATAATTTAATGCACCGCCCAGGTTAAATTTTTAGGCACTACCCCAGAATATAGTGGGGAAACTGCGGGGTCTCAAGTATTTAAATATCAATACTCGCTCAAAAATTTTAGATTTTGGTCGGTCTGGTTCTGCTATTCAAAACCCGCAATTGTTGAGATAACGCATAGCGCCACATTTTATTGCCGGTTAAATAACCCTACCAATGGCCGTCCAGAAGAAATACGTATGTGCATTTTGTGCCAGAGCGTTTACTCGTCTGGAACATAAACAGCGTCATGAGAGAAGTCATACAAATGAAAAACCTTTTCATTGTATGCACTGTACTTCCGCATTTGTCAGAAGAGATTTACTTCAAAGGCACTGTAGAACTGTTCATAATATAAACTTATCGGCGGCTAATTTTGTCAAGAAAGAAAGGCAAGATTCAAAGTTTGAGAAAATTGATAAATTCGATAAACCGGTAGATAAGGATCCTCTGGGTTCTAAACCGGATATTAAATCAGAGAGTTTAAGTCCAGGAGATGTATCAAATTTGTCAGTCAATTCCACAAATTCGAATCCGAGTCCAAATTCAAATCGTAACTCATCAATTTCATCAACCTCCCACCCGCTTTTACCTATGGGTGATTCAACCAAACCACATCCCAAACCTCGTGCAAATTCTATTGCTAGTATTAGTATGTCAAAAAATGACGATAACAGTCTTGTAAGTCTTTTATCAATTGGGAAAAGACTCTATGAATTTTTAACTGCCTCGGATTCAGATATGATGAAATTTACTGAAAATGAATTAAATGATCTTTTCCTAATTGGATACATCGAATTAGTCGATAATGATCAGTACCCAATCTTCCTGGCAATCTTGAAAAAATTACTCCACTGTTTGAATCTGAATTTGCAAACCCTCAACAACTTCATGACAGTTCAAATCTATTCAATTTTATGTGTTGGAAGTCATATAAAGAATAATCAAAGTTTATCAAATGAATTCTTTAATAAAAGCTGGAACTTGCTTACTTTGAAATTAATTCCAAAGAATTATAACAATAGCAATCTTGTTAACCAACTTGAGATCCTTAACGATCTCTTTATATTGAACTTTGTTTATTTGGAATATGATCTTGAAAATGCTGAAAATAGTAATAACTTGAATGCTGACTTGATCTTCAATTATTTGAATGATATATCTTCGATTATCTTGAATAATTTACAACAAGACAAGGAAAATGAGCTTTTATTGAATCTGAACATGACACTCTTTTGGTCGATCTATATCCTACTTTCAAACTATTTTGTTAATACTTACCCACCAAAGTTTTACAGTTTGTTTTTGGATAAGAAATTATTAAATGATGAATCACTTAGTCAGGTTATGCTCAATTTATCTAAACTGATTATTCTAATTGAACTGTCGTTTTTAAAAGATGTAATCACTTGCACTTTAATGAATGAAATGAATCATAATATGCATTTTAATAAGATGTTAATTTATGATCTGAATAATAGTTTACATAATCTGATTATCTTGATCAATAAGCTGATAGTTGATTTGAATCTGGATAACAAAATTTTTGAGATTTTCAAGAAGAAATTGATTATCAACTGTCCAATTAAGTTTAATGATTTGCTTAATCAATATGTTTTCCAACCGCTTCACAGGCCTGAATTTACTTTACTCTCCATCAGTTTAAAGGAGTTTAACTTTAACCATAATTATAACTATAATTTCAATTTCCACATGTTTATCCATAATAATTTGAAAACTGACCAATTTAAGTTTTCAAATAATTTATTCCCGTTTTTCAGTAATGTGGTTAATAGAATTGACAATAATTTAGGTATAATCAGTTTCCCAATAATTTTCAATGCCAGTCTTTTAAATGAAAATTTTAACGTGCTCCAAGTTCATAAATTACCTAAATATTTCAGAAAGAATTTGAACATCTTGATTATTGAATGGTACCTTACGATATTTAAAATATTGATAAACGTGCAAAAGAATGATACATTGATCAACAACTATATTATCCAATGCCTCTTATATTTGTTGAATAACAATGATTTGGATTTCAAAATCAATGATTCTCAATGGTATCGTAAAATATTGGCAAGACTTGATGAAATTTATTTTTCTTGGTTGAACTTTATTAACTATAAAGAATTCTTGACCGAGTTCAATAGCAATTTGAATAACTTTATTACAAATTTCATTTCATCAAACTTGGATGTACCAGAACAAAATTATACAACTGCCAAGACTACATCTTCAACATCACCAAATGGATCTAATCCTTCGCTGGCTTTACCAGTGAATTCAAGCCTTAACTTTCCTGGTATAAACAATGGTATCAACAATGGGATTAGTAATTTTCAACCATTGAATAGATCCCATGAAGTAGTATCGAATCTCCCACAGTTGATACCAATGGGAGCTAGAGTGGTGTTGCCAAATCCTGAGAAGGATAAAGAAAAAGAAGTAATGCTACCACCACTTATACCCCAAGTAAAAGGTGTACAGCTGGTACCTAATCTTCAAAATTAGTTGTAATATAGCTGTAATATATGGTAATGGTAATATACATTCAATACATACATAATTAGTGTCTTAATTAACTACTCACAGTTCTTACCCAAATGTCACTATCGTCAAATTCTCTCCAAAGTCTACTCAAAGTTATTCCTAAACTGTACTTTCTCTTAGCTAATTCATCATTCTTCATTCCCAATTTTTCAATGGCTCTGTCGATTTTAACTCGCGTATGATAGTCAATTTCAACATTATATGGTGGTAATAAATTTCTTAAAAAATTAATCTCTTTATTTATCTTTTCTATTCGATTAACAATTTGATCATGTTCTGCCTGTACGGATTTCAAGTGTTTCTGTTTTTGTTGTAATTCTTCGTCTTTTGTGTGTTGATTACTGACCTTTCTAACCTTGAATTTAATGGGACGCTTAGTTGGATTGATATTTGAGATCTCTTGCGGAGTCACGTCAAAGCTCTTGGGCTTTTCCATGGGCTCCTCTGGAACCACATGTGTGGTCTCAGGCAGGTCGACTCTGTTGAGGATCTTGTCGACTTCCTGCTGAAGTTCAAAGCTAGTCATGTCATCCATGTTGTGCGAAATAAAAATGTAAATAAAGATGCAAGTGCGTTTTTGTGACGTGTAAGATAGGAGTAATTTGATTGTTTACATAATGTTAATAAAGTTAAGATATAATTTCATAGTACTTGATTTAGGGCAGTTTCCTCAGATTTGTTTCAGTTAGAGCTGTTTGAACTTAAAAAGTTAGTATTAGATCGAAAGGAGATGATGTAGATCTCATTTAATTCTATTTTGTCAACAAACCTTCTTTTCGTAAAAATGACAATAAATACAATAAACTTAAATCATTTAGTTAATTGTATTTTATATGTTTTGAATTGTGCAGAACCCAATTTTTTTTGTTCATTTCTTGTCTCTAGGCTACTACATACACTCTATCATAACCCTACCCTGACATGTGGCTTCTATGTTATGTTTTATTTATATCACTTATTCACTAGGTCGTGTACGCACATTTATATTGAAAACTATTGAATTTTAAATTTGGCTCATATTAGATACATAAACTCCCCCAAGTCTCTTCTCTCTAACTAGGTACTTCAAATGCCAACTTCTTCAAATTTGTATTTTATACAATTTTTCCATATTTCATATCTTATCTAATCGTGCTCCACAATTGTGCGAACATGCCTTGGCACTTGACGCCTATATCCATACGGATCACCAATCCAAAGAACAAAGAGGAGGCTTACGCCACCTCAGGAGTAAATCTCATACTTACGGATTCTTCCATAAGACTCTTGGAGTTTAATCTCTCGATAAACGTTCTTCCCAGTCGAATATTAAATGAATGTGAAATCTTCATTTCGGCACATCACTTGATTGATGACGAACAAAAACAGGTAAAATGGTTTGAAAGTGAGATCGATTTCAATCTTAGTATCACCAAATCGAACGACGAGCTTACTCTGTTTCTCCTGTATTTCAAGCAGACTGGGTTTAACCTTCATCCATGGAGTATGAATTCATCTGACATTAACGACTTCACCGTTCTCGGATTAAAAACCAATTCCGGTATTCTGGGTCATGGAATCAAAAACCTGGGTACAAGGATGGTGGAATTCACCGAAACAACTGATTACAGTCCAATAGAGATCAATTGTTTCCCATTTAATTTCTCTAATCCCATACTTTTCTCGAACTTTACGTTCTCAGGTACAGTTAATTATATCACCAAATTTGGCTATTTAACGGATATTAAGTACGTCGATAACATGCTAGGAGCACCTGTGAATTCATCAAGTGCTGATGAAAACTTGAACTCGCTAGGCCTAGTTATGACCAACCTACGTAAGTTTAACGGTGATGGAGATCTCATACTTGTGGTAAATTGGTCTACTGTTTTCAGATTAATTGGTCTGAAGTATACCAGAAACGGATATATAAAAAGTTTGGGGATCAATAAAGCTTCCAGCTTGGCTCCTGTTGTTCAACCACAAATTTCCAGCGTTCTTCCTATTACAATATCAGTTGAGTATAAGCAAAGCTGGGGATCTTGTGTGGTTTTCAACAAAGAATACCTAATAACCAACTACCATGTTGTGAAGCCATTTAGTCTGTATAATTCAGCAACATTGACGGTTTATTTGGGCAAAGATACGATGGAAATAGCCAAAAAAGATGTGATCAATACGTTCAAAGACATAGACGTTTCTTTCATACGGCTCTCCCTTTTTAATCAGCTCAAGCTTGCAGCGTCTGCTCTGCCTGTGAAGTATACATTAGACTACAATTTAGGAGATAAGGTGAACACAATAGGATATGGACTCTTTTTCAATCGAGAGTATTTGCAGCCGATAGAGAGTCAGGGAAAAGTGATGCTAAAGAAAGAGCTAAAGTTCCAAAAAAACGGTAGCATCATGCCCTGCATGGTGGTGACGCTGGCATCATGTTGGAACGGTTCCAGTGGAGGAGGGTTGTTCAAAAATGGAGAATTTATTGGACTCATATGCTCTAACGCCCAAGTGAAAATATTGAATACCAGCACCAACGAACTTATTTCTGAAAAGCTCACCAAGATGTGCTTTATACTCCCCATCGAAATTTTGTTAGAGTGTTTTGATATCATCAGACATCTGTACAAAAGCAGTACCATTAACGGAGAAATGCTCGATGCTTGGGGGCTTTTAGATAATCATAGAAATCGCTATTTTAAGTTATAACCATGATATTTCAATCAATACTAATATACAATAAGCTACATCTATAATACATCAAGGGATGTTTTGGCGTTTTTGATCAACTGCCTGCGCTATTAAACTTACTTCTTCAAGACTGGGTAAATTACCTGGCTCGCTTGAAGCATCGAATCGACTGACCTCTAAAAGGGTACTGTACAAATTAGTAAGTTCAGACAATTCACCGACTGAATCAGATCTCAAATCATAGATTAATTGTTGGAATGAGTGGCTCTTTATGACATTAATTGACAACTTGTTTTCGGTCAAGAATTTCAAGAGATGCTTCTGAAACTTACCACTTGAGTAAGGACTATTATCGAAATCTGCCAGTAAAAATCTTCTATTGTGGCTCATGTTGTACAAATCAGGTTTTTTCTCTGGCAAAGTCCGGGCCGAGTTTAAGGGTGGATTTGCCATGGAATGCGAGGGTTGTGGAGCAGATTGCTGGGGTAAAGGAGCTGCTTGAGACTGAGGTTGAGGGAGTGGTTGATGCGAGGAATTGGAGTTGGTATTGGAAGAAAATCCCAACGGCATTCCACTAGGATTATATGTGTTCCCATTTCCATCAATCGGAATAGGTCTGGAATGGTTGATTGAATCTCTTGTGAGTTTGTGAGTTTTCAAGTGCTCACTTAATTTTTTTGGCAGACCTTTATCACTTGCTAAACGGGTAATTACTTTACCACAAAAATCACAGGCTGCAATATTAGGATCCTGGGTATCTTGAACAAACCAGCTCCAAACCCATGATTTTTTCTTAGCTCCAAATTTTTGACCTGGGCGATTTTTACGTTCTTTTTTGGTTTTAGGTTGATCTAAGGTTGATTCGGCGTCACGTTTGGGCAGTTCAGGAGCCAGGCCGGCAGTGGTATTGGCCGACAGCGGGGCCACATGACTGCCGTGGCTGCTACCCAAATTACTGCCGTGGCTGCTACCTAAATTACTACCGAGACTGCTCTGATTTGTACTATGGGCAAGCAGGTGATTTCCGTTCCCCAGGTTATGGGCCGAATTCGCTAATTGGGTGTTGTTAAGATTCGAGCTATTACGATTCGAATGACCGGGATTTCCACCCTCGTGACCCCCGCCAGTATTTCTGATGTGCTGACTGTCTTGGGGCAAAGGTAACTGGGGTCTATCTTTAATATTTATATTTGAAACACCCGAATTCGAGAGGCTTCCACGATTAGCTCCGACATTCTGATTGTTATAGGACGGGAATGTAAGACTCGACATTTGCAGCAGATTTTGCTGGCCGTTAAAGTAGCTCATACAAGGGAAGATATAGGTATTAAAAACAAATATTATGAGAAATGCGCGGGAAGAGATTCGGTCTTGTCGGATGAATAAATGACACAAAATAGAGACCCGGGGGTATGTGGCTAATAAAATTTTGGTAATCATCCAGTAAGTGGGGGTTAAAAGTAATCAATCCCGGTACCGACTCGTAAGTATGTTTATTTAATTATGGTCCAATAATTATAATATCCGAGCAATCCGAGGTTTATAACAAAGGGTGCAATAACTAACAGTTGGTGGATGTTTTACAAAATTTTGAATAAATACCGGAAATAAGGAGGGGTGTGTTAATTTATAGATCAATTGATTTTGGAATATTGAGTTAATGTATAAGTGGAATAGTATAGAAGTTTAAAGGTATAAATCCGGGTTTCCGATTATTAAAGAATCCGACTTCTTGACCCTGTCAAGCTTGAATAGCCGGGGTTATTTTTTTTTTGACCGGGTTATTAAGTCAATTCGGGATTTTACTCATATAAACCGCGACTCTAAACCGGTTTTATAAAGATATGTTAAACTTGTATTATATCCGAGGTTTAAAAAAATTCTTGGATTTAGTCCTGTCCAAAAGCCTTTTAACCTATTCAATGCGAATTTTATCACCACCATGATGCAGATCCATTTAAACTTAGATGACGCCAAAATTCATCTCTATCTTAATGTCATCTAAATTAAATAATGCTTTCGTAGAACCGGTGGTGGTGTTGCCCCTCGCGATGAACTACTCTCAATATTTACAACCGCGATAGCCGCTCAATTCCGGATTACTTATTAGATCCCTGATTACGCTGACCGGAATTTCTAAGACACTTCTCCTCCTTTACATTTTTATACAATAAAAGATACTGGCTTGTTGAGCTGAGTAACTTGGAGTTAATTAAATCTCACTAACTTGCCGCTAGGCATATTCTGGCGTCATCACCCGCCCGACGAAAGAGCAATTAAATTATTGTTGCATTATTTAAGATTTCAACCAGCCATCGCGCTATTATATAATTACTGCGGGCTTCGCTGTAAAATAGACAGGTTACCACGAAGTTCGCACCACCCTCTCCCTAAATTACGACCGAAAATTCTATGCAACGCGAAGGTGCAACATCTAACGTCCAGCAGCTACGCGCGCGCCTAAAAAGGCAATCGATGATAATTAAACTCTCAATTAGGCAACGCAGCCAGAAGGCTAATAGGCTATTTAGCCAGTCATTCGAATTTCATGCCAGTTTTAAACTTAAACCAGCATCTCCTACACAATATATAAAGCTAAATATGTCTCCTTCATCTAACAAAGTCAAAAAAAAATCCTCAAAGAAACTACAGTTCCCCAGTGAATCAGCTCTAAAAACTTCCAAACTTCCAACTACCGTCACTCTTTATTCCAACTTTTGTCACTCATTAAAATGAAATTTGCCTTATCCTTGTTAGTGTCCATGCTTTCTGCTTCAGTTCTTGCTGCTCCTGCTGATATAAATCTTGAAGCAAGAGAAAACGTCGTGGTGAAATTAAAAACTACTGTTCACAATATTGTTACCAATACTCACGTAGTAGAAGGTTCAGTTCTGACAGTTACAAACACAGTGGTAAACACCGATACTACCACCACCACCCGTTATACTGCTACCGTTACCAGTACCGTATTTGGAACTCCAATGACTTATACAACTGTTGCTGAGACTCCAATCGATACTGCAAACGTAAAGATTCCTACAGAAACTCAAGCTCAAGAAACTCAAGCTCAAGAAACTCAAGCTCAAGAAACACAAGCTCAAGAAACTGAAGCGCAAGCTACTGAAGCTCAAGCTACTGAAGCACAGGCCGTCACAGACACCATTTCCGTAACGCCTACTATCACCGATGCCGCAAATATTCCATCCTCTACTGATTCATGGATCATTGAAAATGTCACCACCAGCAAGTCTGGTGACGTCTGTTATGTCGACTACGACTACTACGTCACCGATGAACCTGTGGAGACCATTACTTCGACCAAGACCATAACGTCGACCGTCACTCGTGCTTGATCACTGGGCCTGTTGTATTGTATAGTATGAATATATGTTTTATTTGCAGCCGCGCGTAATTTAAGTGAGCTTACTTTGAAAAAGAACTACATGATGGTGAGCTCATCCTCAAGGTGGGTTAATCATGAGGGGGTTGATAAGAGGAATAAAAAAACCAATATCTCAAGATTCCTCTGGGACTCTTTTATCTGCTTCCTTGTATATTTTTTCATAGTAGCTTATGATCTTGTTCAGTTTGAAAGGAATCTTTTCATGACTTTAAATTCAGTGCAAATAAACCTCTGCAACCTCAAATGACAATAACCTCAAATCAAGACAATTACCAATACATGCCTACACACTTTGTAACTAAAAAGCATCAACTAAAAGTTTAAGTTTGCATTCACCAAGATTTACTAAATAGCTTATTAAAACTATTTTCGCACCATTACATAAGTCCTTACCAATCATACACGTGACATACAATTAGGGTGCGACAACTCCAGGGCTGAAGCCCTATGACTGCGCGAAGGCAATCGCTCGCTCTACCACTTCTCATTTCAAATAAATTTTTCAGTTTTTTACAATCTAACGGATACACAATGGGTATGTTAATTAAAGGGAACAAAAATATGGTTACGTGAAGTCAGATGTACTAGAACGGTGAAGAATGTACACAGCATATACATCAACAATGAATACAGAACATAGCATCAAGTTCCCACTTTAATACAATGAACACTACTAACGTTTAGTTAATATTCCAAAGACTAGAAAGACCTACTGTAAGGGTAAAGAGTGCCGTAAGCACACCCAACACAAAGTCACCCAATACAAGGCTGGTAAGGCTTCTCTTTTCGCCCAAGGTAAGAGAAGATATGACCGTAAACAATCCGGTTACGGTGGTCAAACTAAGCCAGTTTTCAAAAAGAAGGCTAAAACTACCAAGAAAGTTGTTTTGAGATTGGAATGTGTCAACTGTAAGACTAAGTTACAATTATCTTTAAAGAGATGTAAGCACTTTGAATTAGGTGGAAACAAGAAACAAAAGGGTCAAGCTTTACAATTTTAAATTTTAGTTATAATATACATACTAATTTGAATGTTGTAGTCAGTTGAACTATATTTGGAAAGTTAAGCTTTCATGGAGCAGCGTGATGTCTCCGGAGATTTATAACTTACTTTTACGGAACTTGATGTGCTCTGTATTCAAAGTCATAACGTATTGTTTAAATTCAATTTACTCTGATCTATATCTGGACATCGAAATGTAAGCAGTTACTTAAAGAGCAGGTCCTGTGACCTGTTCCTGGACTTCTCTTTTGCTAATTAGTGTGCCTTTTAAATGCTCAAATACGAAGCGCATCTTAAGCTCTTCGTTTTTGATTGGCAAATGTACAACAACAGCCCCATAATGTGAACAATTTATTCCAATGGCCAGGTTTGAAATTAAGAGAAGAAACGTTCTATAACAACGCTAAAAAGCACATTATTTCAATTCTATAGTACATCTTTACACTCCGTGTGATTTTTGAGTGATAAATTTTATCCAAGAAGGGTTTTAATTCATGATCCTATACTTAAATGTTTTATATTGTTTCTATCTGTGAAAACTCTTTAATAATCCTCAAGGAAAAACTTTACATCTCTTAATGCTTCTGTTGATCCAGTTGTTAGATATCAGGTTACATCTATTGGTCGACAGAGTAGTTGAGCTCTTTCTTGTCCTCCAAGAATTCTTTTGTGTCTTCCTAGTACTCTTTTTGTTTGTTATGCTAATACTGTTCAATATCAAACAATACTTCTGAGCTCTTTCGGTTAGTAAAATTCGAATTTAGGGTCTGGTAACATGATTGTTCTAAGTATAAGCTCCACTACGACTTTAGTTAAATCTTTTTAAACACGTAAATTTGAAAAAATTCCTTTAAAGAACTTATACTCTTGTAGTTGACGTCTGTCAAAATAGGGCACAGAGCTGATAATATAACTACTATTCTGACAACAAGCTTACTCTGAATATGCTTAATCTTCATCTCACAAATTACCTGAACTGTATCTGAACATGGGTGACATTTGTTCCAAAACTCCTCTATCCTCCCCACGCCTTCTTCCCGCTCTTCCCTCCCTCTTTTGGCCCCTTCTTTTCCCCGTCTCTACGCCACCCAGAAACCAGACCATCATGTGGGTAGAA